>CM067524.1:14834591-15099591 GCA_034509495.1 Acestrorhynchus altus
TATATATATATATATATATATATATATATATATATAGTGGGGAAAATAAGTATTTAGTCAGTCACCAATTGTACAAGTTCTCCCACTTAAAAAGATGAGAGAGGCCGTTAATTGACATCATAGGTAGACCTCAACTATGAGAGACAAAATGTGAAAAAAAAATTGAGAAAATCATTTTGTCTGACTTTTAAAGAATTTATTTGCAAATAATGGTGGAAAATAAGTATTTGGTCAATAACAAAAGTTCATCTCAGTACTTTGTTGTATATCCTCTGTTGGCAATGACAGAGGTCAAACATTCTCTGTAAGTCTTCACAAGTTTGGCACACACTGTTGCTGGTATGTTGGCCCATTCCTCCATGCAGATCTCCTCTAGAGCAGTGATGTTTTGGGGCTGTCGGCGGGCAACACGAACTTTTAACTCCCTCCAAAGGTTTTCGATGGGGTTGAGATCGGGAGACTGGCTAGGCCACTCCAGGACTTTGAAATGTTTCTTACGAAGCCACTCCTTTGTTGCCCTGGCAGTGTGCTTAGGATCATTGTCATGCTGAAAGACCCAGCCACATTTCATCTTCATTGCCCTTGCTGATGGAAGGAGGTTTGCACCCAAAATCTCACAATACATGGCCCCATTCATTCTTTCATGTACACGGACCAGTCGTCCTGGTCCCTTTGCAGAGAAACAGCCCCAAAGCATGATGTTGCCACCCCCATGCTTCACAGTTGGTATGGTGTTCTTTGGATGCAACTCCGCATTCACTGTCCTCCAAACACGACGAGTTGTGTTTTTACCAAATAGTTCTACTTTGGTTTCATCTGACCATATGACATTCTCCCAATACTCTTCTGGAACATTCAAATGCTCTCTAGCAAACTTCAGACGTGCCTGGATATGGACTGGCTTAAGCAGGGGGACACGTCTGGCACTGCAAGATCTGAGTCCCTGGCGTCGTAGTGTGTTGCTGATGGTAGCCTTTGTAACGTTGGTCCCAGCTTTCTGCAGGTCATTCACTAGATCCCCCCTTGTGGTTCTGGGATTTTTCCTCACCGTTCTTGTGATCATTTTGACCCCACGGGCTGAGATCTTGCGTGGAGCCCCAGATCGAGGGAGATTAGTAGTGGTCTTGTAGGTCTTCCATTTTCTAATTATTGCTCCCACAGTAGATTTCTTCACACCAAGCTGCTTGCCTATTGCAGATTCAGTCTTCCCAGCCTGGTGCAGGTCTACAATTCTGTTTCTGGTGTCCTCCGACAGCTCTTTCGTCTTCACCATAGTGGAGTTTGGAGTGTGACTGTTTGAGGTTGTGGGCAGGTGTCTTTTATACTGTTAACGACTTCAAACAGGTACCATTAATACAGGTAATGAGTGGGGGAAAGAGGAGCCTCTTAAAAAAGAAGTTACAGGTCTGTGACAGCCAGAAATCTTGCTTGTTTGTAGGTGACCAAATATTTATTTTCCACCATTATTTGCAAATAAATTCTTTAAAAGTCAGACAAAATTATTTTCTCAATTTTTTTTTCACATTTTGTCTCTCATAGTTGAGGTCTACCTATGATGTCAATTACAGGCCTCTCTCATCTTTTTAAGTGGGAGAACTTGCACAAAAAGCTCAAGTTTGTTTGAATTTATGTTGCAAAAATAATCCGTATTCATTTTCTTTCTCTCTTAAAACTAAACATACTGGTTTTGTTACTGTCCTGCACGGTGCCTCAAAAAGCAGAGTTGAAACACTCTGGGTGGGGCAAATCTGTGGTAGTATAAATAGGTGGAGACATTTGCAACACTGCTTCCATATATGACTATGAGGTCTGGGGAGTGAAGGGTGCATAGCTCAAACTCATTTCAGTAAAAAATTCCATAATAGAGGCCCTTTAAAGCATCCCTGGCAACTCCTCCTGAACCCAAGAGTGGGTTAAACTGTATATAACTCACAGGAAGTTGCAAACTCCAGCCCCTGTCGTGCTGCCTGACTGTGTGTCCTCCCAGGTAGATAATCTCCTAACCCAATGGTGCTAAGAGAGATGAAGCAGTAATACAGCGACTCCAGGAAACTCCAGTCTCGCTCCAGCAGGGAGAGGGCAATGGCTGGCAGTATGAAGAACAGTGTCGCTGTGCACACTGCTAGCACCACACAGTACAGCAGTGCAGCTCTGTTGTGGGACAGACCCCAGTAGAGCTGAAGGTGGCGTATGGGAGCATGGGTCACCCTGGGCAGCAATGCATGGGTGAGACAGGAGAGCAGGAGGAGAGTGAGGGGAATGCCCACCAGACAGTAAAGGATACAGAACACACGGCCTTCGTCCGACAGTGGAATGGTGGTGCCATAACCTGTGAACACACAGCAGAGTAGTGAACACTTCATATAACCTAATGGCCTAATGGTCACTGTCTTCTGATAAGGACCATATATGAACACCTTGTAGCCAGGGTGCACAACTCCAGTCCTGGAGGGCCAGCACAGATTTATATTTGCTCCACTTTTAGGGGTGTTTTACGGGCAGCTGACAAACATTACGGAACACCACCCTGTTCAGGACTGGAGGTGCACATCCCTGTTGTAGGCCATCAAAGGACCACCATCAGATCAAATTAACATAAATGGATTAGATATTTATTGTCTGTTCCAGAAAACTGTTTTGGGGGATTATTTGTGTGGTGGTACTGGAGTGCAGGGGTGGCTCATTGCTGGATCTGCATCTCATTGCTGGACCTGCATCTCCTGAATGAACACTGTTGGATCAGTGAGCAGATCTTAAAGAATACTATGTTTAGAATCTCTTATAGAGGCTCCTGATATTGATCCTCTTGATTTTTTCTTATTCAATTTTGTTTGTTTATTATTTTTATATATAAGACATATAAACAGTTATAATACAGCAGAGCATTCTGAAGTTCATCTCACCTTCTCATTTAGAACTCATATTAGTTGTTGCATACACCAAAAATGTGTTCTGTCTTTAGGAATGTTTTGGGATACAGAGTGAATGTTAGATCAGATTAGCTATATTTTTAATGGTTTAGTGCATTAAAAATGAAGGATATCTAATTCTTTGAGAAGATAGCCCATTACTGTGCAGCCCAGTCAGTGTAAACAATACAAATTAGAAGTAATTCTGGAGCATTTCTATTAGTCCATTCATCATGAAATTGCTGAAATTGGTCCAATGTACAGAACAACTGCCAGGTTCATATTATGTCATAAAGTTAAAAATGCAAATACAAAGAAGTGGTACGCCAGATGACCTCAGACACTTTGCTACTTGAAATAAAATACAAATACATGAGGTTGGACAATGAAACTGAAACACCTGAAACACTAATTTATTAGTATGGTGAACTAGGGCCTCCTTTTGTGGCCAATACAGCGTTAATTCTCGTTACAACATTTTTGGATACAATCCGGGTTAGCACCCAAACATCCCTTTCAGACAGCTTCCTCTTGCGTCCACAGTTAATCCTGTTGGATGTGGTTCGTCCTTCTTGGTGGTGCTGACATTACCCTGGATACCGTGGCTCTTGATACATCACAAAGACTTGCTGTCTTGGTCACAGATGCGCCAGCAAGACGTGCACCAACAATTTGTCCTCTTTTGAACTCTGGTATGTCACCCATAATATTGTGTGCATTGCAATATTTTGAGATACAAAACTGTGCTCTTACCTGCTAATTGAACCTTCACACTCTGCTCTTACTGGTGCAATGTGCAATTAATGAAGATTACCAGACGGGTCCAATTTAGCCATGAAACCTCCCACACTAAAATGACAGGTGTTTCAGTTTCATTGTCTAACCCCTGTAGATCCTTTCCCTTTTTCAACTGTAGTTTTCATAACATTACATTTGTTTGTGTTCAGTGCTTCACCCATTAAGCCCTAACTGTGTGTGGCACATGTTCCTGTGAAATGACTTGAAGGCAATGAAACTTGCAAGCTTTAGTTCGATTGTGGGTGGTAAGTGGTCTGAAAAGTTGGAGAACCACTGCTGTTTCATGCTGGTTTCGTTGGTCAACTTTTGCTTTTGCATGTTATTTCTCAATCATGTATCACAAGATTATGAAATATAATGTTCATAAATCAATTTATTTGGTTTGTCATTGCATGCAATACCTTATCAAAGTAAGAGTGTGTACATATGTTAAAACATATACAAAACACACCTGACAAGCAGTGACTCTGAAATTGGTCTCAAACTATATGTTTATATAGTTTATATGGATAATAATGTTTGGGACAAACACTCACAAACACCTATAATCTGATGTTTGTGATCAGTTGTGTAATTTTATATGATGTTTTAAGTTTTTTATTCATTTAGGTCATTTTTTAAGTCATTTAGGGTTAAGGTATCCAGTGGAAACAGAACTAGTATGCAAACAATTAAAGGGAATAAGCAGACAGGAAAATGTTTACAGTAAATCTATTAACACCAACATGTTGATGTTCACAACATGTTCATACCTTAACTGTAAACTGGTGACCATCACAGTCAAAATTAGGCCTGGGTGATATTTCAATTTTTAAATTGATTTGGGGATATGAACAGTGCAGAATGTGATATGGGCTGAAGAGATGTTTCTGTTTTAATCTTGTGGAAAACCTTTTTTCTGCTTCCTGGCTCCCCCCACTGCTCTCTTCTGCCCCCACCTGTGTTCTTACATACCATGGAGGGGGCATTAGACTGAGCAGAAATGAAGATCAAATTTATGTTTAAATATAGTTAAAGAGATAAAGGATTTCATGGGGTGTCCTAATGTTTTAACTTTGTATTTTTCACATCATATATTGTTTTGCATGTCGCCCTTCAGCTACAATAGGTTAGGATATGAATTTTTTTAATCACCCAGCCCAAAATAAACTGTTTACTGCATAGTAAAACTATTGACAAAGTTTACAATTCAACTGCTAAACTTCATAGTAAATCAATCAACCAAGTGTAGATCACAGAATAAATTTGTGATCAAATTGTGTCCAAATTACCATCAAAATCAACTGTGAAATCTCATATTAAAACTCAAGCAATTCGTCTTTTTCTATATATTTTCTCTATATTTTTCTTGGGAAAGCTTTCAAACACCTTTGGAAACTGAAGCCTGGCATCATAACTATCTTGTGGACAAACGAAATTCTCAGAAATAATAGTGATAAACAAGAGTGTCATTTTAAGACCATTTTATGTCACTAATATGAAAAGAAACAGTTCACAAATGCAAGTTTTAAGCTGCAACAAATGTTAAATTATTAAGAATATTCAGACATTGGAATCTGAATACAATAAAGGAAGATGAATCCAGTCTGGGAGAAGTTTGGGAGAAGGTCATAATTTTGCTACATATTTCAAATGGACCAGGTTGAGGCTTTCTATCAGCCTACCCACCCAACACCCACACATGGGGCTCACATGGGTGGAACCTAGGTTTCAGGTGAGCATGGGCTCTGAGTGGGTTTGTACACGGTGCTGTTACTACGGACCAATTTACATGGACATCATTTTAGCCCATCTTAAATCTCACAGGGGTAACATCTAGGTCCCATGTGCAGTGTAACCCAGATGGGACCCATGTTCAACCCCTCCTGGTCCCATCAGGAATGCTGGTGGACATCCATATGTGGTGCTAACATGGATCCCATGGGCAAAACATACTGGTTCCCAGCTGGGATACCCAAACAGGCCCCACATGGTCATGTTATCTGCGTATCCTGGAAAGAACAGTCAGCCCAGAGTCTCACAAAATATTTCACAAAGCCGGATTAATCCTAACTCCAGACAAGTCGAGCCTGTTCAATATGGATATGTAAAGACATTCCTGCTGGCCCAGACATCAGTGTTTTTAGGTTAAACTATTTGAGGGTCACCTGTCGTTGTGAGGAAAGTAGTGACGAAAAATAGAGATGAAGTGAAGTCAAAGTTGTATTCTTCATCTTCTCCCTCAGAGACGCCTTGCTTTCCAGCAGACAGAACCACCTTCAGCAGCTCGTCCAGGCTGCTTTCCTCCACACACGGGTGATCTTCCAGAAACCCTGCTCGAAGCCCTCGCACCTCAGACACAAGCGAGTTCTCCTCAGGCTGCTCCAACACCATGAACACAGCTCCACCAACAAGGATGAAGAGGACATAGGCGATGATCAGAAAGAGGAAAGCATAGCTACGACAAAAGATCAGCACTGACTCCACTCTCTGAGCCATAATTCAGGCTCGAGTTAAGTCTCCCATACTGAGAACAGACTGGTACTGCAGTGTTGGGTAACCAAATCCACAGTGGAACGTGGAGCATTCACGAGGGTGTTAAAACTTTAATGAGCTACGAGGCACGGATTACCTCAGAGAGCAGAGCAGCTCTTACAGAAAAGAAACTTCAACAGCAGACTCTTACACTAATAACCTTTACAGTTTCAGAGTACGGGAAAGTACAGTGTTAATATCTGGCAAGTAGCTAACAACTGTAATAGGCCTAAAACAGGCCTACCGGTGTGTTTGTGTCATGTTATGAAATATACTGTACATTTGATCTTTCGGGCTATTTTTTTTCCCCCCAGAATATTCCAAGTTCTCTTTATCCATATTTCCACGCTACATTACATCCACAATTCATCATACACTATTACCAACGACTGTCTCTCTCAATCACATAAAAACGATAGCAATGAATGTTAGGCCCAAATGTATCTGCTATCTGGGTTGTAGCTTCATATTTGCCACAAAGTTTTTCACTTTTTGATACTGACTGAATCTGGCAGTTGTTTTCTGGATTGTGTAAAAAAATCCAGGTAAAAGGAGCAATACAACTGGTCCAAAATGACTTTGAATAAAATATGTTACACTGACAATTTATTTCTTCTCCTGCACAGTAAGTGCACCCATCATCAGGTGGTCCAAAAAGTTCCCCATTTATGGCCACTTGCAAATAATGCCTAGTTCCCCTCGTTGCCTTAGCCAATCGATTTGAGTAAATTTAGGAATTCTTTGGAATTTCCTCCAAACTAAGGACTAAGGGAGAGACGGGACCTGAATACTTGGACCAGCTAATGATAGTGAACCTGACGCTAAAATCTACATTTGAAAGGTTTTTGCAGCACAGCACAGCAATATGTTTTATGTGTTTACGGTTGCAATAAGATATTTAGCCACCTAGCAGTTATATTAGCTACTTTCCATCTGCACTTAAGGTTCCTGCAGGATGCAAATAGCGTGTTTATATTAAGGGTGCAATACTAATTGATTTAGTTGTGTAAAATCAATGACCGAATTAGTTGGCAACTATTTTGATTAATAATTGAGTAATTGTTGCCATCACATGTTTCATGCACTACTAGAAACTTTTTGGGATGAACTGTAGAATAATTACCAAAGCTCAACAATAAGAGAGTGTGGGATAGTTCTACTGCTGCTTTTACAGCAATTTTTCCCGCAGAGCAGCAGTGAAGACATACAGACTAAGCAGCTGTCTGTCAAGTGAAAAGAGTGAATATCAATATCTGATCAGATTATTTGACTAGTAAATTGGTCATTTGTTGCAGCCATAGTTTTCATTAGATGAAGCAATGACTGCATTTTTCATTATGTTCTGGGTCACTTTAACACTTGGTTGAAGTATTAAATTCAGCAGTAATGCTCTGCACTGTACTTGTCTTTATTTTTACAAGATCTCAGCTTAGGTAGTAACAAAAATAATGGCTTAAAAGACCAACTACAACAATGAAAACATCTTACATAGATACATCTCACTCGAAAACAGCAAACTGCTGCTTTATAAATCACTGTGTGTTGAAGTGCTTGTCCAGTAAATTCTGCAATTCAAGTCCAAATGGCCTGCACTGAAGAACACTGAAGCCCCGAAAACCATTCTGCAGCTGTTCCATTTTCAGGGTGGGCAGGAGCTCATCCAGGGCAGAGTCTGTAGGCTTCGCTGCACCACCAGTCAAATCAACCCATCTGTCTTAAAGGGGAAGGTACAATGAGTAATGGGAGCACGTCCAGCGTCTCACTGGTTTGCTGACTCTCCCTATGACGGGTAATTTGTGGGCATAAGCCCGGGGTGGAAGGGAATTAAGTAATGGGGTTGGAGTGAAGCTTGTCTGGAAGCGCCTTCCCTGGCATCGCCGGCCCATCTGACGTCCACCAATTAAAAAGGAGAAGGCTGGAGGGCCGGCTTGGGGAGGTGTAAAGCGAGCTTTTGGGAAGATGTCTCGAGACTGGCTGGCCGAACGCCCTGGACGGGAGGATGAGGACCTGGAGCGAGGGACTGAGGATGAGGAGGAAGAACGGGCCAGAGACCTGTACAGACCAGAGTAAAGAGTTAGCTTTTCAGATTGGAATCATTTCAGTTCTTATGTGACTAAAACCTATGAAATGTAGGCTCTGACACATTGAAGCAAAGACAATACTGGGCTCAAATAAATCGGCTACCGAGCCTGTTTAATTATGTCACTTGAAATAACCAAATTACACGCTTTACAAATGTAAACAACTGTCTGAAAGGAATGGATAATGATGGATAATGCATCTCACTAAGGGAATCTTGAAGAAGGGCAGCTACTAACTAAAATATCAATAATCAGTGAACCCTCTGACTATGAACTGAGTAAGTAATTCGTCAAAGGCCTCTATTCCACTGCAGGGCCAAACTATTCTAAGCACAGAAGGTAACAGGTCAGTTCAGCACAGAATCCTTATAAATCGCAAAATCACAACACTAGGCTCAGAACTGTTCAGTGGGCAGGCTTAAAGACACAGGGATCCACTGATTGGCTCCACATTCAGGTGCCTTTGTGCCGCAAGATTCAGGTTCCAATGGCATTTCCGATGGCAGAAGACTTCAGGGCTAATGTAAGTAACATGGCTATAGTTCTCCATATCATTCAGCTTATTGTTAACTGCATGCTGAAGGCACACACACACGTCACACATCTAGTTAGATGTAAAAAGACTTGTTTATGAAGTTAAAGTGGCCTGCTCATGCAGACATGGTGCTAAAAGATGAATCACAGCCTTATAGTTTTCATATGAGAGTAAAAAACAAAACAAAGAAGTCTTATATTTTTGACACCAGGTGCATCCAAAACAAGACACAATGCTCTTCCTAGTCCTGAGTTTACTGCACCAAGTTGGGTTACAGAACGGTACTGTTGCTCCCTCATGCTTCAAGGAACATGAGCTTAATTGGGTCTGGGCCTCTGCTTACCTCCCTGATGCTGTAGCAGCCAAACTTGGTGGTGCTGGCTCAGTGCGTGGACTTCCATCCTGTCTAGGGCTAATATTCATGTTAGCAGTGAGTTGGGGCATCTTGCGAGTGCTCTCCAGATTAGCTGCACCATTGCTTGGCTCTTTTCTAGCCTCTGAAGACTGAATGGGAGCAGCAGATGGAGCGCCTCCTAGAGCAGGGCCGGTGCTGAAACGGACAGCCAGGCTGTCTCCGAAGAAGGAGTAGAGCTCACAGTACATGGCAGGGAGGGAGACGGGGGTCCATTCCTCCCACTGGCATCCTGACCCACCTGCCTGCAGGTGACTGGCGATGCCCAAAGGGGGTTCAGACAGAGGCTCTGGAGGAGGGCTGAGGCCTGGGGAACTCTCCCTGAAACCAATGACCCCACCAGCAGAACTCTGATTGGCAGTGGTAGCCCCTTCTGCAGCCACAGACAGACTGACAGACTTCATTTTTAGCAAGCGCTCCACTGCCACCTGGTGGACACACAGAGCGCTGGTTAACCAGTGAGATCGCAAGGCAATAAATCAGTCATTCATTGATATACATAAAATGAAGTCCAACACCAAGGAGGGGAATGAGTAGGAGGCTGACATACAAACACACAAAATGCAGAATACAATAAAAAACAACGAAACTTACAAGGATGGCACCATAGACTTTGTGTCCGTCTGCTTTCACCTGTGCGTTAGACACAGAATAATCATCCAGCACAGCCTGTAGGTTTGCCCAATACGCAGGTAAGTGCGGATACAACACACGCTCAACAGCCTGGTGCAAAGACAAACATGTTCACATCAGAGGGTGACAGTAGAGGAATGTTACATGTACATGACAATGTGTGTGTTGTTACCTTCCAGCCAAGAGCATGCAAACCGACCACAGCCCCATAGTGAGAGCAGAGAGGCCGAACGGGGTCTGACAGAACCTTCTGCAGCGACAACAGGATCTGATGGTACAGTCCGCTCACCAGATCACCGTGAGTCCTGCCCCACAGAACACACAAACCCACACACACTCATATGGGATGAACTCAACAGTCATAGTTACAAATCCAATGCAGATTCAAATATGTGGCACAAGAGATGCCTTGTCAAAGTGTGTGAAAATGCACAGGTTCTACTGGTAGGGCTTCGTATTATCTTAATGTCCATTAGTGGTGTAATGAATCACAAAACTTGGTTCATGTATGGTTTGAATTGGATCGCATTTTTTTAAGCCATTCATTCATTTCTTGGATCAGCATAAAAACAAGGTCTGTATGTGATCTAGCAGTCAAGAGGAGCAAATCCCTCTTTCTTTCTTTCATCCATTACATATTAACAAACACACTAGAATTAATAGTGGATTCCATCGTTTTGAGCCTATGTTCCTCGTTCACATTCAGACTGTGTCCTTCACTCCTCAAACTAATATAACTGTGTTTGCCACTCACAATTCAGAGTGAGTCACTGCTCGATATGTTGCCTTATGGCTCTCATTTAGTCAACAATTTCATTATCCATTATTTAATATATTTACATGATCTCAATCATTTTTGCTGACCATAATATTGTTCATTATGGTTTTTTTTTTCACAGCAATGTCAATGAACTTTGTTTTAAAATGTGTATTTTAATTTGTTTTATTTATTAAGGACATTTAAATAATATCTTCCAATTGCAATGTCTGAATATTCTTAATAAATTAAAGTTCACTGCTCTTTAAAAAGGCGTAACTCCCCTGCTGCGTTCCCTTCACTGGCTCCTTGTAGCTGCCTGCATCAGATTCAAAACCTTGATGCTGACCTACAAAGCCAAAAACGGACCAGCCCCTCCATACATGATGGCAATGGTCAAAACTCGAGCTGTACCAAGAGCCCCTCGAGCTTCAAGTACAGCTCGGCTTGAGCCACCCTCCCTCAAAACGCAATGAAAACATGCATCCAGACTCTTCCATTCTGGCACCAAAATGGTGGAACGAACTTCCCCTGGGAGTCCGAACAGCTGAGTCCCTCACTGTCTTCAAACGCAGACTGAAGACTCATCTGTTTCAGGAGTATTTAACTCCATAAAGACATTTGTTTCAACAGGATCTAAGTGTGAGGAATCTCTAGATTCCAGCCTTGTCTACTAGCTAAAGATATTCTAAGTGAACAGCAAAGCAGTTTGTAAGTCGCTCTGGATAAGGGTGTCTGCTAAATGCCTTAAATGTAAATGTAAATGTATTATGCTATTATATTATTATTATTATTTGAATGTGCTGGTGATGAGTGAGGTACCAGAAGATGTGGCTAAGAAGCAGAGCAGCATAGTCTCTCAGGGTCCAGTGGTCATTGAGTGGATTAATGGATGCTGCAAGCGGCTCCAAGATGCAGTACATCACACTGGAGACGAGACTCCGTACATATGAGCCCAGATACAGATATGGGTTCTGAACCAGACTCTTCACCATATGCATGAGTCTGTTCAGCTGATCCAGATCATGACTTACTGACTTCACCTGAGAACAGAGTCAAATTTCACAAGAAAGATTAAGCCTGGTGCTAGAGGGATATCATTATATAGTGCTGGGAAGAAGTACTTCTCAATTTCTTCTATTATTGTTCACCCATTAGGTTACGCAGCTGGACAGTGAGCCAAAGCAAACAAACAAGTCCATGTCTGAATGGCTTGGAGAAACAAATTGGAGTTCAAACATCAATTCTTTAAAAAGGAAGCTTGTGCTTGAAACCCCTCCAAAATATCAGAATGCAAACATATGATTGCAGTGGTTAATGCCAAGGGTGGGACAACTGGTTCTGAATAAACCTTTATCTTCTATAAATGGAAAGATTGTCTAAAAGCTGCATTGTGTGTTTACTACATTTAAATTACCGTATTTTCCAGACTATAAGATGCACCGGAATATAAGCCGCACCCGCAAAGTTGAAAAAGAAAAAAAAACAAAACAAAGAAACTGGAAAATAACATATTTAAGAAGAAAAAGCTGCACCTCATTATAAGCCAGATGGTTTAAAGCGTGGAACAAAAGTAGCGGCTTATAGTCCAGAAAATACGGTTGTTTTTAGTTGATGACCTGAAACATTTAAAAGTGACAAATGTACAAACACGAGAGCAACTGGGACATGGGTAAGTACTTTTCACAGCACTGTAATTATCATTAAAATAAATGTCAATGATTAATTTGGACTTGCACTGTTACAGCAAAAAGTCACTCACCCCACTGATAACATAAACAAAGTACGGCAGCAAGGCAGCAATCTTGGAGTTGGACTGCAGATCCAGCAAAGCAACCTGGAATTATCAAAAAACATTGCAGTTGACCTCTTCAGTCGTAAACAAGATCATCTGTAATTGTGTCGAGAAAAGCTCGTACCTTCATTAGATGTGGATCCTCTCCTAATATGGCTCTTGTGATCTGCTGGTAATATTTAAGCAGGTCATCAGACAGAGACTGGACCGCACTGGGAACTGAAGAAGAAATATTCATCACTCCACAGGTAAACATACCATCATTTTTATTTCACTTCCAAGGGCTCGTGAGGAAGCTGTGCACCGTGCATTTGTTATCCTCAACAGTAGAAAAGCAAATTACTAATAATGGAAAAACTAGACAATGTATCTCACCTGTGCCTTGAGGTTCCAGATTTCCTTTTCCATCGAGGTAGGACACATGCACTGCCAATGAGAAAACTCAATCAGTACAAATCTAACCACACTACACCATCACCAGTCAGAGGTGACTGTGTCTTACCTCGCACCATAGTCTCAGCACAGCCTTTGGGAATGTTAGTGGCGAGAGCCAGCTCTACCAAGTTCACCTCTCGATCCTCAACAAAGAAAAGCTCTCCCTCTTTCAATGGACGGAACGGTAGTGCATCCTGAGCACCATAGCCACAGATGGTCTGAATGGTCAGATAGACAGCAAAGCTCTCAGTCACACATGAAATCTTATCTGTCCAAAATTGCAACTTTACAGCACAAACAAAAATCTTAAAAATAACTATTTTATTCCAGGTTAATTTTGGAGCACTTACAGTGAAGTCCATCCTCAAGACATTTTGACACTTAATATAAGGACCAGCTGATGACAGGTGCCCCAAAACTAGCATGCTCACATGGGGCTCACAGAGTGGGCTTAGTGAGTTAAAGGTGGGCAAATGAAACCTAGATAGTTTAACCCCTTCTCATCCCTTCAGGGTTGGGAATTCTTAAGTGAGGCCAGCATGGAACCCATGGATGAAACCTTTTGGTTCCCAGGCCTAAACTTGGTCATGTAATGTAGGTTCTAAGATAAGGTACTTGCCCTATAAGGCAGTAAACTCT
The DNA here is from genome assembly GCA_034509495.1 of Acestrorhynchus altus. Taxonomy (NCBI): domain Eukaryota; kingdom Metazoa; phylum Chordata; class Actinopteri; order Characiformes; family Acestrorhynchidae; genus Acestrorhynchus; species Acestrorhynchus altus. Next base: position 14,848,100 of record CM067524.1, read on the forward strand.
GCAGTTTGCATGCAGTTACACCTGTTTTCTAGGCTTCATATCTACATAACTCATTGCAGTTATCTTATTGTGTGATGAATTATCAGTGAGCAATCCAGCTCAGAAAATTCACTCATTCCCAGTGAATTAAATCCCAGTTTAAATGCCAAAGGAGCGTTCCAGTGCACGTTTATTCCTCTGTCCATGCATACACGCTCAACCTGAGTGCAGACTCCAGAGACAGAGCTACAGAGGAAATGAGAAAGAAGGGACCTTTTGCTGTCTTTCATTGCTCACACAGTGTTCACATTTCAGAATAAAAGTCCTGAGGGACAAAACCAGTACATACAGAAATTATCAAATACACATTATAGTGCATATAATACAAATAGAACACATCACATTTTATTTTTTGGACCACTGTCAGTTATTACTGTTATAAATATTCAATCTAATCATCACAAATAATTCCTCACAATTATTGCATTTTCAGCACAACACGGGACAAGGTTACAACAAGATTTCTGAGCTACAGCATGTTTTTAGTCTTTATAAGCAAAAAACAAATGTGGGTGCAAGTAATTATTAATTCGACAGGGTCAAATAAATAGAAATATTTAAATTGACAGGTTTTTTACATCTCAAATGAGTAGCCTAGTATCTCCTGAAAACAGGGTAACATGTAACTGTCTCCAACTCAGCAGAGAATGAGAGGAGATTCTGCAGGTGAAGGTCAGCTACCTCAGTGCTGCTCCAGCGGAGAGCTCTGTTGAAGTCCTCCACGGTCAGCTTTCTCCTTTTGGCGTGTCTCATGAACTGGGAGCTGTTCTGTACAGAGAGTGTATGTTTATATTAAACCTGACGCACACCCTTTCATAACCCCACCTCCACCCCTTCACCCCACTCCCATCCACTCCACCTCCACCCCTCCACCCCAACACCCAACCGCCACTCCCTCATCCCACTCCCATCCACTCCCTCACCCTCCCTCCTCACCAACACCCTACCTCCACTCCCATCCACTCAACCTCCACCGCCACTCCCTCACCCCCCCTCCTCCACTCCCTCCCCCCCCCTCCTCCACTCCCTCCCCCCCCCCCCCCCCTCCCCCCCACTCCCCTCACCCTCTTCCTCCTTCTCCTCTACACCCTACCTCCTCCACTCCCTCACCCCTACACCCTACTCCACTCCCCTCAACCCTCCTCCTCCTCTACACCCACCTCCACTCCCTCCCCTCCTCTACACCCCACCTCCACTCCCACCTCACCCCTCCTCCTCCCTCCTCCTCACACCCTACCCACCTCCACCCTCCCTCCTCCTCTACACCCTACCCTCCACTCCTCACCCCCCATCTCCTCCCTCCCTCCCCACAATCCCACCTCCACCCTCACCCCCTCCTCCCCTCCTCTACACCCCACCTCCACTCCCTCACCCCCATCTCCTCCTCCTCCTCTACACCCCACCTCCACTCCCTCGCCCCTCCTCCTGCTCCCACACCCTACCTCCACCCCTCTTCAACCCCTCCTCCTCCTCTACACCCTGGGTAACTCCACCCCTCACCCCTCCTCCCCACACCCTACTCCCACCTCCTCACCCTCACCTCCTCCTCCCACACCCTACCCCACCCCTCGCCTCCTCCTGCTCCCCCACACCCCACCTCCACTCCTCACCCCTCTACACCCCCACCTCCACTCCCTCAACCCCCTCCTCTCCCTCCTCTACACCCTACCTCCACTCCCCCACCTCCCTCACCCCCTCTACACCCTACCTCCACTCCCTCAACCCCCTCCTCCTCCTCTACACCCTACCTCCACTCCCTCCTCCTCTACACCCTACCTCCACTCCCTCACCCTCACCCCCTCCTCCTCCTCCTCCTCTACACCCTACCTCCACTCCCTCACCCCCTCCTCCTCCTCTACACCCTACATCCACTCCCTCACCCACCTCCTCCTCCTCCTCCTCTACACCCTACCTCCACTCCCTCACCCTACCCCTCCTCTACCTGAGAAGCTGGTAAAGGAGAAAAGCCCCCGTTGAGGGGTGAGCTGGACAGAAGGTACCTGTGCTGCCTCTCTGAGGCGGTAACACACGTCCTCGGCAAGCATGGCAGCTACATCCTCCCCCAGCTCCAGTCCTGCGCTCTCAGCCATGAGCTTGACGGACTCTCGCGGAACCTCCGCAAAACGGCGCTCCTCTCTGCTCTCAGTCATCTCAGCAGCTCTCAGATTTCTCCACCAGCAGCCGAGCAGCTCAGCACTCAACGCTCATCAGCCAACCGTTTCATAGCAGTTATTAACGCACATTAACGAGTCTCAACGCACAGCACGGCCCCCTTCGAACCACACAGCCTGATCAACTCCGACTTTAGTCTCCGTGCTGTTAAACACGAGTCCTCCGACCACACGACCTTTTTTACGGAATAATTTGGAAAAACGCCTGGAAGCTAGTTAGCCTTCACGCCATCTTATTTCAAAATAAGAGTCCCGGCGTCGGAGTGCGCATGCGCGCAACGGAGGTCTTGAGGTGAGTGTTGGAGACATGGATTTACCAGCAAGCTTGACTTTTGTAGATTTACCGAACAAATCTAATGTAGAAGGATAGATATACTAAACACTAAATCTTGAGATTAGGGTTAGATCTCAAAAAGCTTTATGAATCAAAGTTATTGGATAAAAAGCCACCAAAACTTAGTCATGCACAAAATGATGGGTTCTGCATTATAAATGTTGCATAGACGTGTGAGGCTGTACTATTCATCACTGAACTGCATTCCTTTAATAATTAAATGAAGAGCAGCAAAAGGCTTATGCATGAGCAGTTCAAACCCAGCCCTGATCTGACTTCAGCTGCGAAGTATACATGCTGATACTGAAGCAGTACTATTTGAAACCGCAGTACACAAGCCACTGCATCATGGAGCTCAGCCCAAGTTTAAGCAAACTAAACCAAGTGTAAGAACAGAGCCAACAAGGAAAGTTATAAAAAAGTCTGAGGTTTTTATTATGATTGGCAAACACTCAATAACTTACATCAGATTTAAATTAAAAGCCATAAATAAAAGTCATTGTGCATTTGGAACAATATATGTACAACGATTTTAAAAAAAGTTAAAATTTGACCAGCTTGGTCAACCACAGTCACCTCTACAAAAAAAAAAGTGGCACAGACTTGACAAGCAAAAGAATGCTAAGAACCATTTGAATCCAATCCTCCCAATTCTGAGACGGCATAGTAGTAAACAAAGCCACAAGTTACTGGTTTAAATATATATAAAAAAATAAACTAAATAAAGAGAAATTAAAGCCACCAGGATGCTATAACAAAAAAAAAAAAATATTTACAACAAAACTCTAGATACACCATTAGCAGCATTAGGAGAGCAGTGCTTGGTCAAGCATGGCCTCTGGGCTCAGATTAGAGACCTGCTCAAGCTGCTGGAGTCTTATGGCCAGTGGTAGCAACAGGTCATTAAGGTGCTGGCTGCTGAAAGTGAAGGCATTATTGGCCATAGCCTCTCCAGAAGGTGGTGTGACTGGACTCAAGTCATCAGGAAACATAGGGGAGGCCAGGGACTGAGGGGATGATGAGGTAGAGGAAGAAGAGTGTGGCGAAGAGGACCGCATGTCTGAAGCTGGAGAAAGGGCCCTGGCAGGCATCTGGGGAGACCAGGGAGACTGGCTCGAATCCAGGCCCTTGACAGTGTTTGGCAGCCCATGCTGGAAGCGGCAACGGGTGCCATACAGACAGAAACCAAAGGCGCTGAAGGTGCGGCAGAGAGCACCACGAGGCTTCCACTCACTGGAGCGAGAGGGTGGCTGCCAGGCTTTCTCCTCCCCACCAGTGCTCAACTCAGAGCCCTCTTCAACATGCAGGAAGTGGCAGCGGGTTCCAAAGGGGCAGACACCAAAGGCACGATAGGTGCGACAGGGCACATTCCTGCGCCGGTGGCGGACAGGCCTCTGCTCCTTCAGGCTGTGTACGAAGAGGCAGCGGGTGCCATACATGCAATAACCAGCTGTGTGGAAGGTTCGACACAGCTCCGTCTTGTACTTGGGGTGGCGGGAGGGCACATGGAGGTCATGCAGGCCATGAGCAAACTGACAGCGCTCCGCATACTTGCACATGCCTGTCTCGGCATAGCGGCTGCACAGTTCTGTCTTGTAGCGGGTGGAGCACAGCCAGGGGTTCAGTGGAGGAGACGGGGACTCCACTAGGGGTAGCAGCGCTTCAGCCAGCGACTGACCCCCATTGGCCACAGTCTCCCCAGGGAAAAAGGCCTCATCCCCACCATCAGAGGGAAAGAGGAGCAGGTCATCCTGGCTGGTCTGTGGAAGAAAGCACAACAGTTATGAGACCTCCATGTACAGATGTTTCTCAAAACACACAACTTGCAATTCAGAAGTTTGGGCTCTAGTTGGGGTCACCATACAATAGGACCAACCAGTGGTCTCATGTCCAGCCCTGTAAGGGAAAATCCCTTCCCCAGACAGTGTGAAGAGAAGGCACCCAAGCCACTAGACATCACCTCTCCTAGACCATGAACAATCCTAGGCTGGATGGTCAGGCCAAGGGCAGCTTTATTAGTCTCAAAGTAGTCTTAAAGGACATGCTACAGTGCACACAGCACTGAGACCCTGTCTGTGCTCCATTCACAGCCTGAAATAAAACAAACCTCAAACATGGTGCAGGAAGCGGCGTCTACTCTGAGGCAGAAGACTGCGCGAGCTGTCCGGAGCGCGGGGCTGACCAAGGGAAAGACGAGGACCGAAGCCGCACGTACTGACCTCAGCTGACCGCTGTGTTTTAAAGGCTCAGAGCCTCGTTCCCGCCTTTCCCTTTAAACTGCCTTCAGCTGCGCAGCCTGCAGTTCGAACGGACCAATCAGAGGCGCCGGCACGCCGAATTATGCAAATGAACGCAGTGGTCTGGCCTCTCTGACAGGATTCAGTCTCTGTTTATCTGGAGCTGAATAAACATCAGACACACACTCATTCATACATACACACACTCATACATATACAACACACACACATATACAACACACACACTCAGGCGCACACACACATATATACACCCATATACAACACACATATATACACCCATATACAACACACATACACACATGTATACACACTCAGACACACACACTCACTGTGGTAATTAGTGTGTCACACCTCGGCTGTGCTAATTGAATGAGTCTGGTGTCAGTGTGTGAAACAGAGGAAACATGTCTGTCAGTTAAACAGGACACTGATGGTTTAGACACTTTAATGAAGGTCAAAAGAAAAAAAAATCCACATTTTGATGTTCAAAATGTGTAAAGTAGCCTCTGGCACAAATTCATAAACTTTTCATATGGTGTGTGTATGTGTGCATATACAGTACCATTCATAAGTTTGAAAACCCCCTACTCTCTTCAACCCTTAAGGGAAAACCTGTCCATCCTGTATAAACCAAATAGAGATGTTTTGCATATTTAGAAACACAGGGCCAATAGACAATATTTCTGTAATAGTGGGGATTGGATCTATTATCTATTATTATATCCCTATGAACAAAATATTTTTGGTTCATATAGTGTTTTAATAGTATTGGATATTAACAACATCTTAAGGTTTTCAAGCAAAAGGGCCTGTACGCAGCCCACACTTCAGTTCAGATCCTCACAGTAGTGATTCAGTGCTCCCAAACCCTGGATAGTAGAGACTCATACTCCAAGAAAAGCAGGATAAACTCGTTTTAATACCCTTGACTTCAGAATGAATGAGGTGTCCTAAGATTTTTGTCTATATAACACATGTAATTAGCAGGTATGATCATAATATCAGTTACCATGTTATGTAAGCTTTAATATATTCAGTGTTTCCAAATTTGTATTTGTATTGTAGGAGTATTGTGAAACTCTCTATTATTTATCAATTTATGTGTGTGTGTGCATTTACTGTGATATATATCAAGCTTGTTAGTTTTAAATTTGATACTATGAACAATAAGCAATTCTAAATTCAGGTTTTCATGAGTTATAAGCCATACAGGTCAACAGTAATGAATATAAAATGATTGTTTACCTTTATGATTGAAATTGCAGTCACAAATGAGCTATTAAATAATATTAAAATTTTCAAGATGCACTAGTGTATAGGAATTGTGAAAAGCTCTCATGAATTGTTGTTTTCACTGTTTATATCACATACATTTTTAATAATGTCATATTTCATTTTTTTACATTGTGTATGAAATGTCATGATGCAATGATAGTTTATTAAAGCATTTTTATCGACTTCTATTGGCTGGTAAGAGGTTAAGATACATTCTACCAGTAACAATTAGTATGATGGATTTAATCTTCTGTGAGACCCCAATGTGTTTTGTACCACATGCATACATGATTGAATTCTTGAATCTACAAGACCTTAACATGACCCCACACTCTCAGGGCCAAGTTATTAACATAATGTAAAGGTGGGAGTGTTGTCCCCCTTACCCCAGATGTGAACACATTCATTATCTGAATTTTTGCACTGTAGCCATGATCCTAACAGGTTGCTAAAATAATGATGTGTCTACTCATATGTTTGTGATGCAGGCTCTATTATATGAAGGAATTGAGTAAGTTTGCTGTTCTATTGAAACTACATAAACTACTCTAAAAATTAAATTGTCTTGAAGTTGAAACATGTTAACACTTGAAAATGAGAAAAGGAAATTTTATGACCACAAAGAAAAAAAATCTTTATTTCTTTTTTATCAAGATGCATTAAAGGATACAGAGACATTAGAATAAAAAAATTGAGGAAAAAGAAAGGTCACTGACATACAAAATCGGAGCCTACCTTAATCAACTGATCTACCCTCCCTTCCCTCTGACCCAACCCCAGATGGAGAACATCATGGACATGTGATTTCAGCCCTCAGCTAAAAGGTAGCAGAAATACAGGCTACCACTTTTCATATAAAACGGTGACACTTCTTGGGGGACAGGGTAATGTTTATTGTTTGTGTGCAGCACACGCTCATTTTAAGAAACCTTACAAAACCCCCCCAAATTTGGGAACAGGACAATATACAAGGGGACTTAATCACTGGTTGATATTTGACAATGAGAAAGTCCAACTGTTTACATGTCAAAAATAAAGCACAAATAAAACCAATAAAGGAGAATAATGAATCTGTATCAAATCAGTCTACAGTCTATTGGAGCCGTTACTAGAAAATCAGTCTTGAAAATTTTACCTTTCTCTCAATTTACTACTGTTACATTGTCTACAATCACTACGTTACCTTACACTCAGCTCCACTCTGAAATTTAGTGGCTGGGTTACTGGATACATGATGAAATGTCTGAGCATCTCGGCATACACAGGAGAAAGAATAACTGGTAAACCTAAATTTGTATGGCTTTATGGCTTTAAAACTGGGGGGGAAAAGAGACAGACCTTTACAGAACCAACAATTTACTTAAAAATAAAAGCAAAAGAAAAATTACCCTTGAACTATAAGAAGCCACAGGGTTTCTCTGACCTATGCTTGCCCTTCATTCACACCAACACCTTTTCACCTTGATCTAGAGCCATCAACATTCCGTCACTATTAGCACTGAGGAGAACATTTCAAACAGGACCCAGCAAAGCCCCAAAACACCAGAGCAGACCAGCTGTGCCTGCTGGTCAGTCTCCAGAACAATATTTCTTTTTCACGTAATGTTGCTGAACATTTACAATTCAACTGGGGAAACTGTGGGACCATAAATAACAAACAAGAAAAGTTCATCTTGAGTCCTAAACTGGAGTCTGTTGATCCATGGTATACAGATTAGTGAGTACACCACCTCTGCAGTCCAGAGCTCTTGTCCATTCAGGTTAGTTTACGGACTGGTGGGATTCTTCTGCTTAAATTAGACTGAAGAGAACCAATCAAAGTGGTTGAAACATGTGGAGCCACTACTGGTTTCCAAACTTTAAACTGACTACAGTGGATAAATAAGGACATTGCTTTTTGTGGAACAAAGAAAAAGAGAAAGACGAAAAAGACGCATGCCAAAAAACCCTTAATTCAACCCAAACCCCTTTCTAAACCCAGCCTTAGACACCAATCCTGAAAAATGTTAATATTTACACAAATAAAGATCGACCTGGAGGAAAAAAATAAAGTGTGCTTTATCACCATTATTTCATGTTGAGCATTATCTGATTTAAATTACACAGTTAAAAATATTTGCCATTAAAAAAGAGGAAAGGGAGGGAGGGAAAAATAACCAAAAACATTAAACCATAACACTGGAATAAAACACTACAAAGTCCATGCCAATAGCCTGGTGTGTGCTGCTGCTGTGTGATTATGCGTGGGGCTTATGCTGGTCTGTGTTTGTTTACAGAGCTGACAGAGTGACAGCGGAGTAAAGAGAATGAGCGAGAAAGAGACAGAAATGGACAGGCAAACAAAAACAGAAGACGCATTAAGAGACTGAGAATGGAACAGATGTACACAGAGGAGAGTGTGTATGTGTGTGCATGGATTTGTGAAATCAGAAAAAGACATCTACAAATGGTGGGGTTTGACATGTGATGGCAGGGGGTGTGGCTTGACAAAAAGGTGTTTAGTCCTCCAGCACAATTGGCTCGCTGGTACTGGAGGGCAAGATGGGTACAGGAAGTGGCCGCGGAGGCGGAGGAATTTTCACCCTGACGGGGATGTTTGGTTTCCTAGCTGCCCGCCTCATCTCTGCCTGAGAAAGGTGTTTCCTCAGGGCTCTGAAGAAAACAGACAAAAACAGACAGACATTATGAGAGGTCTTCATGAGAACAGTACATGATAGGGGTTCCATACACTGGTCAGCACTGTGGGCCACAGCTGACTAGATGACCAAAAGTATAAGTAGTGCAGAGGTAGGTGTTCAGAAATAATTGTATTGCTAAATGTGAAGCACATGTGAAGTTGGAAATACAACAAAAACAATTCTTCCGCAACCTGTGCGCGAATATGCTGAAATACGTCCTCATAAGATTGCACAAACCGCTGAGTTTGATTGGACTGCAGAGGACAAACCCTTTGACCGACATGCAAAACATCCAATCGAATTAAACAGTCAGATTGGAGGCAACATTCTGAGAGCTAACAGTCAGCAAATACTCCACTACAGTGCAGACCCTTACCTCAAAAATCTAAATACCTATTGGCGAACTACATTTTTATGTTTCAACTACGGTAATCATGATCAGGGGTGGGCAATATGGAAAAAATATTGACACGATATTAAAGACATTTTTATGATACACAATATTTGTGATTGCAGACGAAAAGCATCAGTACCACCAAATTCTTAAAATCCATTATTCTGTACAGTGACTTGTATTCAAAATGTGCTGCACTTCATCAAATGTAACCAGGACTAATTACAATGTTTGTAATGAAATGTGCAGTTGGTCTGTGTTTAAGCACTCACAATATCCATATGGTCAGAAAAGTATATTGTGTATCATGAGGAAAAAAAACAGATCACAATTTGATAATATTGCCCAACCCTAAACATGACTACTTGACTACACTGCAATCCCTAGTGTGCATAGCTGCTGTAACATACCTGGTGTCTTTAGTAGCCACAAACACTACGGGATTGGGGGCATCTCCTTGGCTGACTCTCTGACGCTTTATGACTGACTGGGAGGTTGTCCTCATGCCGGGCATGAATGGCCTCCCGTTGGTGGAAAAGGGTTGCCCTGCCACCTGCATCCAACAAAAAATGGTGTTGGTATAAGGGTCTGTGGTTCTAAAGGTGTAATAATGAGGTTAAAAACAACGCGAGAGCAAGACACTCACAGAACTTCCGCTATCAAAGGGCCTCTTCCCAAGCAGGGCAGGGGCGCTGCGGGGTTGGCTGGCCTGGTTACGGTTGATAGGGGTGGGAGCACCTCGGGGAGCTTTGAGTTTTAAAGGAGCCTGGACAGCTGAGGAACAGAGAGACATCACTCAACACTCAACTCTTACATCACAAACTGCAAAAAGGCACCTTCGGAACCAAGAAAGTTCACTTTGCCCAGTGCCAAATTATAGCTTATGGGGTAATGCAGAGTGCGCACACTACACGATTTTAGACCCTGACCCTAAAAAAAAAACCCCAATCAAAACAAAACAAAAAAAACAAACAAAACAAAAACAAACCATAAACAACCCTGATCAGCCTTAAAGTTTCAGCTACGCAATTGTTTGTCAGTCTGCGAGTTGTTGTAACCGTTGCAATGATCCGAGACTAATCATGTAGCGGGAGCTCCTCTACAAGTACACAGTAAAAGCTGCGATAAGCAACAACCAGTGAAAATGGAAAACTCTAGGAATGCAGCACAAACAACTGAAACAATAACGAGGACCCCGAAAGACAATAAAGAAGTCAAGTCACGCCTGTCATCACCCATGCAGTGTGCAAACCACTACATCCATGACAGGTTGCCAGCAATAAATGTACAACAGTGTGCGCAGAACAGTATTTGAGATTTTGAAGGTCATGTAGTGTCCACTTGGCGTATGTTCTTACCAAGCTCCTTCACTATGTTGATGAGGGATGGCCTTGGAATAGGGCGGTTCTTCATAGCACTCTTCGATGCTTTAGGGAGTCTTATCATACCTGAGAGAGAAAAGATGGAAACCATTTTCATCCTAGTGCTAGTCTGCTAAAAGTTCACTCTACAAGACTGGCTGATAATCACTCTATATAAAACAAGTGTACTGGGACACCAGCGCCTGAAATCAAGGCATTACAAAAAGCAGGAGTTGATCCTACTTGTGTTGGAGTAACTGAACTTTACTGTTCAGGGAAGGCTTGCACTAATGTGAGAATTTGATTGCATCCAGTGACAAGTGTGCTGGCCTATCCCCAACTCCAACTCATCCAACTCAACTAAAAGTATTGGGCAGAGTAACATCATTCCAGAGAACACAGTGTCACTGCGCCATAACTCAATGCTGTGGGGTTTACACACCTCTAACCCACACCTGGAACAAAGGTATGGTGGCAATATGTTGATGTTCATCTGCTCCAGATATTGCTCAGTACAGGAACTACACAAGATGTGTGTGCATTTGCACGTCTGTGTTAGGAATTGGTTACGACTTAAAGTAGCTGAATGCGTTCATTAGAAAGGGTGTACATCACAAATAGTTGGACATGTATTCTAGCCCTTTGATAAAATCTGACATCCACATCATGTCTCTAAATTGCCACACAAATATTTAAAATGACAGTAACAGTGGCACACTCACACTCCGCTTTAACAGCATTGGCATTGATGGATGCATAAGGGCGGCGGGCTGCACGGCGGGACTGCAGAATGTCTTGGCAGACACGACGGGCTATACGGGTCAGCTTGGTGGTCTGCAAAATAAACGTCTGTCGGTTCTTAGCCAATAGTTTGGCTCTGCCTGCGCTGCTGGTGAAGGGAGACATGCCCTGGACTTCCTGACGAGTCATGTGACCACGTGGGGCTGCATCCTGTTGCACAAGATGAGAACAGAAGTCTGATCTTAGACTGTGTTAGCATTCATTTATGTAACGAACATGACAATCTAACTGTGTGGAGGTATACCGAGCCTGTTCTTGTGGCACCCTCTAACTGAGTAGGGGTCTTCAGCCCACCATACTTCTTCCAGTAAATCCAGCAGGAGGCACAGAGTCGACACTGCATGTTGGGAGGTCCCCATGCATACCACTGAGGAGACTGGGCAGCTGGAGCAGCGGAGAGGAAATTTCACATGTTATGTATTACTTTCAGTACACTGGTTCAGCATCTGTTGGTAAGTGATGTAAAAGTACAAAGCTGAGCTCGGAGTGGATGATGAAAGAGTTGTATGCATGACTAATTTTAAGGTACTCACTGTGGCAGCTCTCGCAGCAAAGGCCTTTCTGGAAGCCCGCAGCTCCGTTCATGCCAGGCTTGTTACCAGGGGCCATGATCTGGTTGGGGTTGGGTTTGGTGCTGATTTAAAGAAAAATATATCAATTAATAAAACACACACACACACACACACACACACACACACACACACACACACACATATATATATATATATATATTATTTCTATGTATAAGTTAATAAAATCTGATTAGGTCACTTTTGAAATAAGTTGCAATACAAAGACTTGTGTAGTTAAATAAAATAGTTGAACAGATTTCCATAAAATGTCTCTATAATATCAATTTTAATTTTTTAACTGTAGTGTCACAGAATCCTCACATTTTATTCATCCTCTTGGTGGTGTTAATAAAATGCTATTTAGAAGCATGACTTGGGCAATGTTCAGAAGTACAGAAGGTAAAGTGGCCCAGACTTTCTCACCAATTGCAATTTCTATAGGCTGTTCACATTTTAAGGTGACCTATATCAAACATTCATCATCCACCAATTTGACATGAATTCTGCTCAGGCTGTTCAGAATGAGTCAGAATGAGTGCATCATATTGGCCATGTATCAGATTTCAATCCCACATGTAAATGCTGAAAATTCAGAATCAATAGAAAATGCATCTAAAAAAAAACAAGAAAAAGCCCAAAAGACATCCAAATTTCACAAAATTAGATTATCGCTGAAGCCAAAATCCTAAAAAAAAAAAAAAAAAAAAAAAAAAAGGTAATAAGTCAATTCATTAGTTTCATTCCTAATGTTCAACATTTAGCATAAATTTACAATGACCAACTCATTTCACACACCAAACGTTTCTCTCAAACCAAACCTTCTACTCCACACAAGTGTCCAGCTTGTTTAAAGCAATGACAATTCTCTCATTAGTTGGCAGGTGGCGGATGAATAAAGAAATGTTAATCCTTATTGACACATAGCATTTCAAGTTTGCTTTCGGCATTCTGAAACATAGATTCCAAAAAATGTCCCTACTCTGCTCTTCTAGAACTGTTCTACTGCAGAATTGTTTGTGCACCCAGATGTACTGCAGACGTATTTAGGGGGGTACTGGGATTTCAACCCTCATTAGGTGGCTATTGCTTGTGCTGCCTGGCATCTCTGAATTGCAAACATTATAAAGATTGTTCTGCTTAAAGCAATGACTGCATTACATCTCTCCATTATGCATTTTTCAATGCTGTACCAAATCACTGTAGCCTACATTATCTTATGTTCCTCACACAGCTGTAAAAACAAAACACAGACAGACATATTGTGCAACTTTTGACTGGAAACCGGTCTAATATGTTTTTTTGCTATTCATACCGCCACACAGAGAAAACATCCGTCATGTGACAATAAAGATTGGGTTTGGGCCACTTTTACCTGCTTTGTGAAAGCAGATTTACAGTGAGAGCTAGCCACACTAACATACAGCTTCCACACTGCAGCGCAATGAAAGACTTCCCAAGAAGTACAATACAAAGACTTCAAAGTAATTTGGTTGAGAATGACCAGACAGTTTCCAGTGAATTATGTTTGCATCATTTCAAAGGGCTTTTCAGTAGCTACAACATGATCCTCTGTCGGTTAAAATTAGCAATTATATTAAATTTAGTTTTAACATTTGCATTCATTTTGCTTTTGACTGAATTGCTCAAATAGTTGATAATATAAACATTTACAGGTATAAAAATATACCAGCTTGTATTAAAATTTCAAATAATCAAGAAACCCAGACAAGTTTATTGTAAGACAGATGTTGTACCAAACTTCATAAAGACATTCACATAACTGTTGCCGTTACAATAAATACTCACTAGGTGGGGATGTAAACCTGTTTCAGTTTACTGTCCGCTTCTGCTGCCTTCAGTCTTTTCTGAAAATGAGGAAGTAAAACTCCATAATGAACTACTGCATGTGAAAACATGTCTATGACAAAGAAATAGGATAAAAAAAGAGACAAGTCCATTCAACAAAGCACAAGAGCACATTTAAAAGCTTACCTGCTGGATGTAACGGTCTGTGGTCTTCCACATGTAGTAGAACTGGACTACGCTGGCTAAAGACTTCCAGGGCAACTGGGGAAAGAGGAAAATGCAGAGTCAAGATATATAGTGTGTTAAACCATATTATCTATACAATAAAGTGTTTGTCACAGTAAAAATGGGAGTTCATTTCCAGATTTTTCAATCCCAATAACTACAAGTTATGAGCAAGATCAGGGAGTCCAAGGTATAAGAGTCCGTCTTTTGTTCTAGATTATTTTAAGATAGATAATTAAATTTTAGTTACTGTGAAGGAATGACACTACGAACTCACAAAATCCTGACGGATATCGTTGAAGTCTTTTCCATATTTCTCCAGGGCTTCTTCAAACAGCATGGCCTCTGAGGCACTCCACTCCTCCATCTCATCCCGACACAATACGGGACCACCCTGCGGCACCAGTGTGGACATTGCCTTGGCTAGGTCATAGCCATTCTTCTGCAATGTGTCCATAGCGTGAAACTGAGGGGAAAAAGCAGGTCTGTTAGGAGCAAATTACACTGAACTACACAATAATCTGTTCTGTTTAGTAAGTGTATTTATACACTCACTTTACTATGGACCCAAACATCACTGCTGGTACACACACATACAGCGTACCCAGAAAGTATTCACAGAGCTTTATTTCAAAATGGATTCAATTCATTTCCAGTTAAAATTCTACACACAACACCCAACAATGTCATGTGTGTTCTCTCACCAGTGTAATGTCTCTGGATGCTGCTGCTGCACTCATGTGCAGGCTGGGCTGGCGAATGGAGCTGCTGCAGTCTAATGCACGGGCAAACGTCCCCACAGCCCTGGAACACAAACATCAATATTACTACCATTATAAATGCCACATGGAACCTATTTTACTTCCACCTTAGAAATTTCATCATGGCCTTTTACTGGTTATCTTATAATAAACTAATCTAAAGCAGCAAATGTAGAGCAAGTGAACAAGTATGTTTTGTAAAACAATGCATAAGCGGTGTTCCGATAATTCTACAAAATAATTCTACAAAAAAGAACCATACTATACACCACATATACACCCCCCATTTAAAACCATTCAAAAAAGTGCTCAATTTGCACTGTATGATATTCTGTACTTGTGTTAATTTTATAGATACTGGTTAAATTTCTTAAATAGTCTAGCTTCTGGTTGAAAATTTTGAAAATGTGGCTTAGCCAGCAGGCAAAGCAGAATGTCAGGTGTTTTTGTTTTAATGTTCAATATTTCATGCTGTTGTTAGTATAAACACGGTCAGTTGTAAATTCTGAACACTTGAATTTAACCAGGGATGTGTGTTACAGCTGGCTACTGTGACTAACAAATCAAACAGTGTTTCACCCACCCAGCAGATGGCGATACTGAACATAATGAAAAACAGGAAAGTATATGGAACATACCAATCCTAAATTGGCATAAAAGTATATTTTGTTTCTAAGAAACAAAAAACATGAAGAGAAAATATTAATTGGATAATCGTTAACATGGCAGTTAAAGAGAAATTCCACCAACATTCCCCACATTTCAAAAACAGATCAAGGTTCTTAAAAAAGCTGAAGCTAAAGGAACTAAAGGAGTTGTTTCCAACTCAAGCTGGTTAACAACAAAACAATGTAAATATAACACCAGATAATATGAATAAGTATTTAAGACTGACCTGAAATCTGAACTTCCTGAGATTAAAATACATGAGTGTATATAAGGGTACTGAATTTGTTTTCTACCAAAACAATTAGAAAATAAATACGAAAAAAATAAAAACCTCAAAAACCAACAGCATTTTCAGTGGAACTCCCCTTTAACTGTTGCAGCTCAGCCAGCTGATTAACTTATTCCAAAACATGCGATTCAGGCACATTTCCAACACACACTGAACCACACTGTACCTTATTAGTGTTACAGTGTTAATCTGCCCGAAAATGCAGTAATCGCACATTTATTCAAATACAAGATCATACAACAGTACTAGTATAATATATTGATAAATTGTTTAATAAGAAGCAATTTGTGGAATTAGTATGAGCCATGAGTATGGTTCCCATGGCAACGGGAACAAGTTGTGATCAGATGGCAAATCTAAATGCCATGACTCACCGAGCCACCACCAGAAACTGATCTATCTGAGAGTCCTTCAGCTGGTTATCTGGGTCCCACACCTTCGTCTCTAGTTTCTCCTGCACTCGATTGTCCAGTTCACCTATAATGAAGCAGTAATAACATTTCATTCATACTCATTCTTACATACTTCAAAAAATAAACTGATGCAATATGAGCTACTGACTCAAATCACTTAATCAGAAGTCATCGTGCCACAGGGATCATTTAGGGATCTTTGTTGCATCTCACCTTCTGCCAACTTGTCAGGAATTTCAGCCTGGTACTTAGAGCCCACCCTGATTTCGCCTTGGTCAGCCAACAGGGTTTTTTGGACAGGATCAAACACCAGCGAGTAGAAGAAACAGTCCTGTGGAGCACAGAACCACAAATAAACTCGTTACACCAAGGGCAAAGAATAGCCACAAGAATATTTCCATTACAGTGATCACTGGTGTTAAAAACCAGTAACTGCTGTAAAATGTTGCTTAATTTTGAGTCAAACAAAAACAAACTCTTACCTCTCGCTCGAGGTAGCCCGTTAAAACATCAGTTTCATTCAGAAGTGTGACATTACATTTCCCCCTGTGGACAAACAGTAATGTCAGTGTGTGATCTGTTAATCTGAACTGGTATTGAAACCCAAATTAAACAAAACACATGCAAAAATAACATATGAGATGGGGGGGGGGGGGGGGGCGTTGTCTCAGACACAGCAGTTTCTTATTACTTTGCAAGTGTTTTAGAAGTTTCAACACTTCAAACATTAAAACACAAAAACTGAATTTAAAAACAAAACACAAAAAACACACTACTAATAACGAGTGAGTGTAAGCAACAAAAGTTATTTACCGTATGTGTGTGGCAGGAAGAGACTCAAACTGTCGGGACAGGAACAGTTCTCTGTGTTTAAGCTGGTGTTTCTGTTGCTCACTAATTGCCGGCTGCTTAGACTCCTCTTCAAAGTCTCCTGCAAAAACCCACATATGCATCAGCTATGTTGCCCACCAGAAATAAAAACATTTTAGGAAGCATTCAAGATGACACAGTTGCAACATTATGTTAATCCTGTCCCTAATGTCTATAACACACTTTTATATAAATTCATAAACAATCATGAACATGACCATTAACAACTCAGCAACATTTAACTCAGAAACATCTTGTAAATTTCCTTTCTCAGGTTCATTGAACATTTTCATTGTTTTTTGGCATTAAGATTAAGGATATATTTTGTAACACTTAAGTTTTATCATTGCTTAAATATATCTGAAGTGTAGAAATATATTTTTATATAACCAAATCTCTCCTCGAATACCCTTCTTCAAATCCACTGCTTAGTTAGGACTCCCTGTATCACACACTATGCCATCGTGCTGATGGGGTGACTGCTAGCAGGAGCGTTCTCCGTAGCAGGAGCGTTCTCCGTAGCATGTAAAGACAGTGGCCACATCTTTTCAAACTAATGCTAATTCAACGTCACTGGACATCTCAATGCAACTGATTGAGAACTACCAACCTGCACTGGATGGCAATAAGTGATGGAAGCGGTCATCGCACCCACTCAAAGAGAGTGAGGCCAACTATCCTATCCCATCTCCTGATGATATATATTTAAATATACATTTTTTTTTTATTATTGTTGCATATAAACAAAATGTTCCTAAAAATGTACAGACAATGTGTTCAACTGCACACCTTGTATGAACCACACACAAAAGCAACTGGCAAAAGAAAAGGATGCTCTGGAAGCTTACGCTCAATCTATCCAATCGCAAATGTGCCGACAATTCTCTGGAATAATGGAATCCCTTTGGACTGAACTGGAGTGGCAGATCCAAAACTAATCACCACCCATACACTGTGGCTAAATGTAATCAAATCCTCACAACAATGTTCCAACATCTAAAGTAAAACCATCTCAGAAGGCTGATACTGTAGAAATGGCCCCTGATGGCCTTTAAAATGGATGAAGAGACGTCTACAAGCCTTTGGGCATGTAGTCTGTGTTGCGTGTATAAATCGAAGCATACAGGGCAGAGCTAACGTAGCAGCGCAGAAGCAGCCTCTGAATAGCTTTGTTTGCGCTCTACAGCACAAACACTTACTCCTTATTTCTCCAAAAGCATGAAACATTTATGCTCATTAGATATGCAAGCGTTAGTGTGAGGTGAGACCTGCTGGGATGCCACCAGAGGATCTGAGTGGACTCCATCCCTGCGCTGTGCCGTAGGAAACCCCATCAATGAGTGGGCGGGGTCTGTGACCACACCCCTATCCATTAACCCCTCCTGCCACTTCAGTGTCCCCCCCCACCTCGGCCAGCCAGTCCCTGCCAGCTTTACCAGGAAACCCTGTGCACAAACCTGAGGCGCCCATCCCCCACTGAGTAACAACCCCGCCCCCAACACAGTCGCGCACACACACACACAAAAAGGATAAGTTCACACACACACACACACACACACTCCTTGACAAAGACACCAGCGAGGTAGCATTAACCCTTTCCACGCCTGGCCCTGCCAGGCCCCATGAAGGCTCTTTTGTTCAGACTGTGGGCTCAGGGCCAGCGGAGGACAGGCTCATAGGAGCCCAGACAGAGGATGGGGGTCTGGAGGATGAAGGGGGGAGAGAAGAAGGGAGTGGGAGGAAAGAGGTAACCGGTAACCTCTGTGGGTGGGACAGAAGCCTGGGTCTTCTGAGGCAGTACCATGTAAAACAAGCATCCAGGAATGAATCCAATAGCATAAAGGACACAAGCTCTCCTGAACCTTTGCTGTTCATTGCCATAAATATAGTGGAATTACACACAACGCCCAAAATCTCTTTAACGGCCAAACGGACTTTGTCCCAGCCCAGGCAGACCACTGTCCCAAAGCAGGGCAATGTTTTCACACCCGTTCTTTCAACCTTCAGTAAATAAACATTTGGCTTTCCCGCACCTTTCATTATGAAGGAGGCTAAAATCAGTGGTAGGCCTACCTCAGAGGCAGTACCAGATTACAGACAAGATGTACTTGTTTTTAATGGGTGTTTACTGTATACTATATTTTGTATGCACATTATGTAAGCATTATGGCTCCACACTGCTGCCTACGATATCGTATAGAAACTGTAAACCCGAGAGCTGCTGGAAATGAAAGTAATCGAAATCATCCAGCCTTAAAACAAAGGAAGAGCAGTGTTTGGTGTTCATGTTACTATTAAACTAATGCATATCTGGTATTGTTTATGCACCGTATCCCGGAGCTGTATGTGTGAACGCAAATGTCTGAATCAGTTGTACTGGTCATTAGCTGGACTTTACCCTGCCAGCCCCCTGGTACAACATCTGTATAATGTTCGACTGAGCCCTCTGTGAATAGAGCAGGTCAATTTCTGGCGAATTCACAGTGGGTCATGCTGTGTCTCCTGCACGTGCTGCGCAGGCACAACCCCTTGTCTAAACCACATAGAACATTTCCTGTGGAGAGAAAACGTCTGATGCAGAAAACCTCCGACTGGATTTGGATAAGATTTCAATATTTTCACAAAATCCTGAAAAATGATCACAATTCAAAATTTGATAACTGACGTGGTCAGTGCTTAACAAGCAAACTGCACATTTCATTACAGAGTAATAAGCGTTTCATTTGACAAAGTGCAGCAAATTTGGAATGCAATTGTACTCAGTATGGGAGAATATTGGAATAGCGGGTAGATTTTGAGGTGGATGAATCCTTTTTAATCAAGTTCTTGGTTTTAAAATGGCAATAATATTTATCATTTATTATATAATATTTATATTAATCACAATTATGTTAGAAGACATGCACGTTGGACATTTTTTACCCAAATTTCTCCAGCGAATTTAAACATGCCAATTCCCAAACCCCATTATAGTACCCCCCCCCCATATCACATGATGCTCCTAACACTAGGGGGGAGAAGATGAGCACATGCTTCCTTCGATACATGATGCCAGTCTACCCCCTCTTTTCAAACTGCTGCCATTTGCATCCTTGCCGAACAGCCAACGTATGAAAGCAGGGACCCCTGTTCTGATTCAATGACCAACAGACACTTGTGCCAACCTGCATCACATTGATTATAAGATGTGGGGCGAAAGCTACATCTACCCACCCATTGTTCGCATTTGCATATTTTAGGAGGACCAGGTAAAGCAAGCCATTTACTTCTTAATGTGTAACTGTTTAATTTTGGCAGCAGCTTCCAGTTCTATTAAAGAAAAGAATCAGCTATGCTGCATTGGTCCCTACAAAACTCAAGCCTATCTTCATCACACACACAATCCACGTGTGACCCGTGGCAAAGTTGTCTTACAAAATTTTAGAAAGTCAGTTAATTTGATGTGCGACTAGAATTGGTCCACACTAAGACAAAAAGTATAGAACAATCTCAGTTCAAGTTTGTTCAGCTCCAGTCAGCCAGTGAAGCTGCTGGCACGAGTTGTGTGAGTGATGGAGAGACAGCAGAAGGTCTCAGTGTGGTATCAGCAGGTCCTGATGACCAAACATCACAGTTCCCATCATCCCATTCATCTAAAGAGTGTCACCAAACACAATGTCCAAATCTTAGTGGACACACCTCCTAATGAAAACACTGCAACTTCAAGTTGCACTGTTGGTGAGACACACAAAGAAATGAACTGCCAATAGAATAGGACTCTCTGGCGCAGATAAACAAACATACTGGCGCCAATTAATGCCAGGCATGGGCTAGAGGGGTATAAAGTCCATCACCACTGAGCTGCAGAGCTGGAAGGATAGCGCTCCTGTATTTTTGGGATGGTGTGGGATGACCAAATCCTTACAGAACCAGTCCACAATCTAGTAAAATCCTTCTTTGGACAGTAGAGACAGTTACTCCAACAAAAGCAGAACAAACTCTTTAATACACTTGATTTCAAAATAAACAAAGAATAGGCAGGTGTCCCAATACTTCTGTAAATGGAGTGTAGCATGACAGACCCAAGCGGAACCCTGTCTGAAAATCCCACAGTTCCCACAGTACCGTGTGTATATTTCACCCAGACCATGAACACTATGAAAATGAATCCCTGAACAGACTCTGGAAAAGTCATTTCTAGCTCATTTAGAAACTCTGTGAAAGAAAGCAGGATTCTACAACACTGGCTGTGGATATGGAATAGAATCTGAATTAGGGCTGGGTACTGGCAGCAACTTCTTGATACAAAACACCACTTCACAAATTAGACACTCTTGCTACAAGCTCAAACTAAAGCAATACACGACTAATGAGGACCAGACCTGCTCTACCAACAGTTAATGAAGGACACCCATTTCATTCAAGCACAACAGCAGACAGTAAACTGACTAACTCTATGCTTTTCTCCAGACAGTGTGATGTGCAGAAGAGATAAGATTGAAACACTATTCTCCAACAGAGCAAGCTATAAAAATAATAAATGTTCTGCAGTTACACATCAATAACACCAGACATTAACACCAGCCCACAATCCCAATATTAGTTCAGATAAGATGTCTGATTTGGCTGCAAAACTGTCACCATAAACTCTTCTGATAAACAAAACATTCCAAAGCTGAAACTCCTGAGCCCTCCTGATTTTGGATCCTTAAAGTCACACAAATACAAAATACTTTAAGTAAATACTGAGTAGGGTTGGGCACCAAAGCTGCTACCTTTAAGGGCAGTTGTACCAAATCTTGATACAAGCATAAAACAGTGGTATTACATGTGGGGTTACATTTTCTTAAACCATGATGCAGACAACACTTTCTGCAATATTTGTGATCCACCATGCAAAGCCACACTTCTAACCTGCTAACGTTAGCAACAGGCAGCAACCGCCAAGTGAATGAGGATTAGCTGGCCACATCTAATCACAACAGTGTGGAATACAGTTGCACTGCCACTGAAGTCTTTCACACCCTTTATTCAAGCAGAAAGGAACTTCTGTACTCTGTATGCTAAAGAACAGAAACAACTTTTTTTGTTCAACCTTGGTATCGCTGAAAGATTCTGGCCATTAGGAGTGCAAATCTGGCTGCATAAACCTGATATGACCTCCATATCTGACTCAGACCTACCTAATGTTACTGTAAAATGTGTAAACTAACCACATACCAAGAACATGAGGGCAGATCAATCCAAGGCCAATAAAAGCACAAAAGGTGATTGAACTATGAGCATACTAATAAATTGGCTCAAATGTTGTCTACATGGAGGCTAAACTGCCACACCTAAAAACCCCCCACAACAAACAGTTTTCCTTTGGGGGGGGGGGCATTAAAGCACAAAAAGCTAAGAGCATAAACTCTGTATGAAACTCTGCTGCAGTACTTACTGGCATTGCTGTCTGCAAGTGTGTTTAGATTGCCGGAGATGTCTCTCCTCCTAAACAGACATACTACTTTGGCTTCTACATTTCCATTGGCCGTCTGCAAAAAAAAAATAAAAATATATATGAATCAATTACAAGATTACCAAATACAAAGTACTTAGTAAAACAAACCATTACATCTGTCTCTGTTCCTGCCTGCAATTAATAGCTTTACAATTAACAACAATTAAGTGACATTTGTTCTGAACCTAACAAGTGTCAATGCTTTATTTTGGGCCAAATTGTCCCATCTTAAAACTCAGGAAGCAAAGTGTGACTAATGAACAGTCCATTCTGAAATGCACCTTGAACAAACAACCTCATGACATGGTAGTGCTGTCTGTGTTCTGCTTTTTCATTTCTTTAAACCTTTAAGTTAAATGAGGTAATTAGTTAAATAAATCAGGATTTTCAGAAAAGTGAAACATTAGATATAGAAGAATTAATAGACACACTTCATTAATGCCAATAATGGTATTATCAGAACATCTGAACATGTATATATGAATGGAGCAGAAATCTTGGATCTGATTTCTTATGCTATTCTCCATAGCAGTGTGAGTGGGTTACATAAATGCATTTTAATCTCTGCTCTGAGAGACAGTCTAAAGTCATTCTCTACATTACATAAGAGCCTCCCTCCAGAGGCACGTTCTTCAAACTCCATCAGAACACTTTGCTTAGCATATAGTGTAAGACCTGTACACTAAATTTTTTTCCCAGATTGGTTTTATCAAATATATCAAATAATAAAATAAATAAATAAATAAAAAAAAAATCATTGTCATTGAGATCCTTACATTCAAGTTTGTGAGGAACATGTACAGCCTAGACAGTGTTAGCATGCCCGTTATGGTTTCCTTTAAACTCACCTTGTTGAGTTCTTCTATTCTGCGTATCAGGTAAGGGTTGCTGGAGGAGTTCTCAAAGTACACATAATCTGTAAAAAAATAAAGAGTAAACAAGAGACAGACACATTAGTTACATGCGAGGATTTTTTGTATAGACCTCATTGTAGGATGAATGAGTTGTAAAAAGTTCCTCATGGCATAATAGAAGAGGCCGTATAATTTGACATCAATAAACTCAGTGGACCATTTAGGTTACAACAATTGTTGAAAAGAAAGACGAGATGATCCAAATTTTATCAGCAGCTATGGGCTCCTCTATGGAACTAACACCACAAGCAGAAAGCAGCTTAAAGATGAGTGTGTTTAGTAGTGGTTCTCCCATTGTGTAAGGAGTTAACAGGAATGGTCAAGCTCAAGTAGAGGTCTGGAACAGGCCAGTCATGATAATTACGTTATCAACTTATTATACAATTTACAGACATGACCTGGGTCCTGCTGCTCGCCAGAGTCAAACAGAGCAAAACTGGCTGGTACAGGCATCCACTCGCCATTGTTTTGGAGTAGGAGACTCTGCATCATTACTGAGCAGCCAACACATGGAGGAAAGTGCAAAGTTGGCAGTTCAAAAAGAGGTGGTGGCTGACTTCACATGCATCAGAGAAGGTATGCACTTTGTGTCATCTTTTGGTGTCAAGGTAGATCACCTTGTGGCTTACTTTACAGAATTCTTTACCTGAAGCAACTTAATTTTTTTATGCCCATGTTCAATCATCCGGTGTGACATACTGCACGTATCTTTAAAAATTATACCAATTTTAAGAATTACATTAGAAGTCCTTAATATTTTTAAACATGTATCTGTTTTTGTCCTTACCCAAAACAAAAATATAATTACTGGGGTTGGTAGTAGTCGTCATTATAGTGTTACTACAAATTTCTGTGGTTTCTTGGTTGTGAGCCAAGTTACAGCCCACTTTTTCCATTCAGTGCTGCGAGTGCAGCGTAAAATCACAGACTATTAACACATTAACACATGCTTATTTGTGCTTAATTCTTGATGAGAGCAGTTGTCGCCTGAGATCAAACCAAGTTACTGCTGATACTTTCCATTTCCACTCTGAACCGTCCATTTGCCAACTCAGACAATATGATGAAGCCTATTGAGCACGCACATCAATCAGCTCACAACAGTCTCCAGATTAAACACAAGTGCTCTGCCGTTTGAACAGGAGGGCTGTCCTTTTATCAGATCTACAAATAACCCTTTCATTTCCTTTGTCCTGTCAAACAAAGGTTCCAAAAAGGTAATAACTGTCAAAGGCAGACTGTGGAGATGATCCATTTGCTTCTGAAATGAGACCAAGATCCACAAGTTCATTGTCAAATCAGAACCTATAACTGAAACCATAAGTGAAGTGATTGGTTCAAGTCCATTTTGAAAAGTTGGTTTAAGACAGGTACCCAAGTGAGTGGCCTTCGCCAGAAACCACAATAAAAAGGCAGCGAAAATTTCTAACTGGTCAAACGGTTTCATTTCATAAACACTTTGTTATGTGAGACTGTGTGTGTCTAGAAATGTGTCAGTTGTTATTGTTCCTTATGCAGTTATACTGTACACATCTATATGCTCTGCCACAAGACAAACATTCAGGTAGTTATGGTTTTCTTGTACTAATAAACATACCATGTCAAGAAACTATGATACTGAATCTAATCAAATTTTGCATACAGTACAAGTACTGTGGTCTCAATATGACACACAGAGATGCATCAGATTCATCTAATTAAGTCTGTCAAACAATCAGATTGAATTAAGCAAATGTTCTGAAAGAAGCAGATTATCTTCTAGTACACTTTCAAACCTAATGTTATCTTCTTTACAGTCCATAACAAAGGCATTAATGAAGGATGGCAAGCTCTCATGCTAATCAATAATGAGAACATGGACAGACAACCTATTTTCAAAGTCACGCTGAACAGCCTTCTTCTGTTTTATGGCCAGCTAGTACTGGCAAGAATTTTGATAATGATCTTGGTCATCAAATGGCTTTCTTGTCTTCATTCAGCCATATTGTTAGCCTCTTCCCACAGGGACAAATTAAAATGGAGGTCTCTTCAGGTTCATGCGCTTCATCACTGTGAGTGGCAGGGAGAAAAGCCTGCGCTGTGGATCAATACATCCCCCTCAAAAGGAACATGCTTTAGCTGTAGAGCTAAACCAATATGGGAATTCTGAACATTTGAACAGGATTTAAGGGGAATCGCTTGCATACAATTTTGGGATGGGGAACCAAGGGCCAGAGTCCAGAACAGTTTGTTGATTTCACTCCAGCACACCAAGTATACCTGGTAATTAACAGGTGACTTTAAAATCGTGTGTGATTTAGCAGCAAAAAAACAAACAAAAAAATAAAACAAACAACAACAGCAAAACAAAACAATGCAGGAATCTTATATAGGTCTTTAATATGTGAATTATTTCCTGATTAATAGATAAATATGCATCTCATTTTTAGCCATCTATAGTCATATTTTCTTCCTACAGTTATTTTGCTGTAGTTTCATTTTTATCTCTGTTGTCCTGCATTTACTCAGCATTTTCTGCATCTACACAGAAAGTTTATGAATTTGGTCAAGATAAAAAAAAAATGCCTAGATGCTCTGGTTTAGAATGAACCAGCCATGATGGGCTCATGAATAACAAACTGACTGGATGGTTTACTGCAAGGAACCTTAATGGCTCTCACAAAATTCAAAGACATTACAAATTTACAGTATCAAGCAGTCGTGATACTGGAGTCTGGCGATGATGTATATGCTCAGAGGACAGTGTGGAACAAAGCTCCATGCAAGTGCTTGGACACCCCATGAGGTTTAAGCTCTTTAATAACTTTTGTGAAGGTCTCAGAGCACTAAGTAGCTTGGCTGAGTCTTGGCTTATTCATGGTCATCATTAGGAAATCCCAAGAGATGCAAAATGCAAAGTGTTAAAAAATGCCCAGACTTGCATGCCCCTGTAAATTGCCCCTACAATGACTCTCTAGGGTTGCTATGCTTTACTGGTTTTAGGTAAACAATGGTCTGGTTATCAAACTGGGCACATTTGCTTAATACTAGTATTGAAAAAATAGTAAACAACCCAACCAGTTAAATTTATCAGCAGATTAATACATAATGAAAATAATATTACTAGGGATTTGATGAAGTTTGAATTAGAAGACATTTTTAGCAAATTCGAATTTGACAGATGTTTTAGGGCCAATTTTCATCGAATGCGGATTTGAAATTGCCGCTGGCATATAAAACACAACAACTCAGTCAGGTCCAGACAGAGCGACGCAGACACAGATATAAATACAGGATTTTAATGGGGATAAATGTGAAAAACAGTCCAGGTCAACAACAGACAGGAAAGACAAAAACAGAATGGACAAACCAGGGATGAAGTCGAAAAACAAGTGAAGATCAATAACCGGTCGAATAAATACAGGACGAGAAGAAAGGCCGGAGTCAGAAAACGGAAACGGCTCAAACACGGACAGACTGATAACAATAAACATGGGTAGCGCGTTAAGGGTTACAAGGCAAAGCTAGACACTGAACAGGCTGGTTTAAAGACACTCCGGACCAGGTGAGTAAAATCAGAACTCCGGTGATCAGAACGTGAGTGAGTCACATGATCAGTCAGGTGACAAACTGAAGTATTCTGGGAATTGGAGTCCGGAGAGACTGAGGGGTGCATGACACACATTGATTTCCACCCTGCAGGTCATCTTTTAGAGACCACCAAAGTTCATCTGAATTTAATGGTGAATGTTGTTTACTTTATACTACAGCTTTACATAAATAAATAATGAAAATGGCCGAATTGTTGTAAGAAAACAAATGTAAAACACAAAACAGTAGTAAACACGAACAGTTGTACACTACTAGTTATGTGTCGTCTTTGTGTAAGAATGCACAATTAGTTAAATACATGATAAACGATGAATTGTTTACAGGACATCATGAGTCCGTGACTACCTGTGGATGATGGCCTGTTTAAGCATCATGTATTCATGTCGAAAAAATACAAAAATACATGCACAAATGGGCTTATCAGGGTTTATCGTGTGTTCTTGGCCCTGTGTTTTCCAAAACCGCATTTGCATTCAACGGATTTGTATCTAAAAATTTGAATCCTCAGCTCCGTCACATCCCTAAATATTACCTGAATACAAACTAGTTAGAGAGAGCTTCACTTCACATGGATCATAAGGCATTTTCACATCTTTAGATTATCTGATTTGGTCCAAATGAATTAACAATTTTGTGAACTTGAAGCGTTTGAGTTGTTTTCACACAAGCCCCCTAAGCGCACCAAAAAAGCGTCACAACAAACCATCTGACAACTTTCTCTGGGCTTATTGATCATACCCATGTGGCCAGGAACAAAAAAGTAAAAACAGTAAAAGGTACCATATTTGGAAGCAGCACAGATTTCTGTACAGAGCAGAGATGGCATTTGTGCACATCTGTACTGATTATCTTGACAATATAGCAGGCTAAACTACACCTGCAGAGCCATCGATCTCAAACTTGCAGATTACACGTGATATTCGCGTGCAATCGGGATCAGATCAAGGTTGAATCATGTTCTCATCATGAACAAAGCACTCCAGAGTTGGGTTTGGGACCAGGTTGCTTTGGTCCACATCTGCATGTGATTACTGTAATCACACCTGCCCAAAAAAACTGTACCAATGAAAATGAACTAGAGTTTGACTGACAGCCTTAATGAATGAAATGAATTGTGTCTTGCCTTAATGGCAAAAATCAACTCACAAGCTGATCATGTTCTAAAACACCACATTCCACCATTCCCATTTTACACCATTATAATGAACAGTCTTCATTGCTTTAAGACGCTTTGGGATTAGACATGATGTTTCAGTTAGCGGTTAGACTGTGTAAGACTGTGTTGGTCCTTAAAACTCTTAACTAACACAGCATTAATTCATTAGTTACAGCTTCCACGTGTGCTTCAGCTGCAGTTATTCATCTTCTGATTCAAGTTGGGCTACGCTCAAACAGCACAGGACAGCTGCTTTACGGTAGAACTACATCAAGAATGGCTTCATTCATTGCTCTGATGCTGCAGTGTGTAGAATCTGTACGCTCCCTGCCACAGATAGGTCTGTGCATTTAATAAGGTCTCCTTGAAAACTCACAAAATTAAACAAGAGCCAAACCAAAGCTTCCAAACCAATTTGCTATTTATTTATACCTGCACATTTAATTGACACGTCACATCTTATTGTCTTGGTGATTGTTGCAGAGCTTATCCAAACCCGGAAACAGAAAGTAATCCATCACAGAAGCAAATGGCTCCTGTTTTGCTGGTGTGACTGATCAGCCAGGTCCTGATGAAATTCAAAAGAGGAATGGACTGCAAGCCAACAGAAGTACCAGCAATTTACAAACTTCAATACTGGACAAGGACACCCTTAAGCTTTAGAAGTCTAAGCCAAATATTTGTGGGATTTTTTTTTCCCAGGAGATCGTAATGTACTGAAAACTAGAATCTTCACTTGAGATGTAAACTGTATGATTTCGACCATGTTTTTGGACCGTGTTGTTGTTCTTTTTGCTAACAAGGACTAAAAAACCCATTCCAATTCCAAAAATTGAACATACATTGGAAAAGTTGTAGATGCAGAAGTAAATGACCATCGGTATGCATTCCAACAGTCTGCTGATGGTAAAAGCAGGGACAAAAATTCAATTCATGTTATGACTAAAACAGGTACAGACAGATTATCTAGTCAATATTAAACTAAACAACATCTTTTAAACGTTCATAAATACAGTTACACACTAAGAAAGCATGCACATGATACTTTGAGGTGAGAGAACAGGTGTCTGGTGTTTCTACCACCATACCCAAACCACTTTCATCAGACAAAGCATTTTTTCCGGTGCCACTCATTTTTCAAGCTTAACTAGACAAAACCATGTGAAACAAAAATTACAGGTGACCAGTCACTACAAATGCTACACAATGGACCTACAGTATTTGATGGACAACCAGCAGCTTAGCCAATGCAGATCCTAAGAGAGTTGCATCCTGTTGCTGGACTTCTAAATCCTTACAATTCCACCTGTCACAGCTGGCTCTGCACTGGGTTGGAAAAATGCCTTCCTTTTCTCTTTCTTGTCCCTCATCAAAAGAGACTGCCAACTGCAGACATCTGCCAACTCTCTTCCAACTAACTGGACAGTTTTTATACTTGTGGTTTGACTGGCACCATATAAGTGTGCAAAAAGCAAAAGACATGGGGGAGATAATTGGGTTGACGTTTGGAGAACTGATTTGTTCCATTTTCCATCCCAAGCAATTAGACTAAACCTTGATTTTTTACATTCCCTGGTTTTACAAACTCTGTTTATGAGCTTTAAAGCTGATGGTAAAGAGACAAGTTCTGTTTTTTTTATAAACACAGCATGTTGTATATTTAAATTAGATAATGTCTAATTGTGGATCATATAATAATAAATATGTGATATAAATGTGTATATGTGACTCGATTACTTTGTTTGATATGGTGAAATAAAGTAGTCATGCTGCTCCTTTAAATATGATGTTTCTATGGCATAACTTGCCCAAGCCTTACTCTCTCCAGAAACCAAACCACTTCCACACAAATGACCCAGTCAGGCACAATATCATAAATGAAGAATAATACATTTATATATAAACACACACACATGATGAGGAAACATCTATCTAATAAAAAGAACTTAGCCTTGTCTAATCCACAGGTAAAGGAATGTGACTTAATTGCTGTCCACACCTCTTACACAACCACCAAAGAAAGAAAAGACAGTCTCATCAAAGACTTAACTCGAAGAACTATTTTCTTAAAGATCAGATTCTCCAGGCAGCCTCAGAGGCAGAGCTGTAGGTGGGCAGGTTTGTAAACTCAATAACATCTCTCTTGGCAAAGAGCTTAAACATAACAAGGGTTTGTATTCGGGCTACCTGAAGACCTCACAGAGCTCTGTAACCATCTCAACCAGTTTATATAAATCTATAATCGACTGTGCAGAGGACTAGGATGAGGGCAGCAGGCGGGACTTCCAACAGGCTTTCACCATCTGGAGCTCTAAGCCACATTCACAGGCAGGAGGCCGTAATCATGGAGAAGAGGGAGCAGAAGGTCAAGCTCAACTAGCACCATACCTGCTAAAAATCTAGCCTTTATTACTAATGCAGTATTAATTAAGGCCAAGTCTGGGGGTTTGGGGATGTTTAGACAATGAAATCATTACCGATATATTAATTAAATGATCATCCATCACAGTAAACCACAAAATGCATTTCTGAGCATATTGTGCTAAAAGTCTATGGGTAAATAACACTAATCAAATGCAAATTTCATTAAGGAGAGCATAATTAGGCCTGGTTAATTGGATTTACTGTGGCACTGCGTGTGAAATACTGAACATAAATCTGTTTTTGCCCATTCCATCAGAAGCTAGAACAAATTGTGAAACACATATCCATATTGCCCACCCCTCAGATTCACCAATTAGGAAACTCTGGGCCAATGCAGACATCAAATATTTCTTACACGCACACATAAAAACATTTGGAACAAATCCTTGAGACAGCATCAAAAATATAGCTTTGATTTCTGTAGGATTATGTGCGGAGGCTATGGGGATAATATTTATTGCCTTTGAAAACTAGGATATCCACACAAGCGTATACTTTAAGAGATATAAATGTGGAACGTAAAGAAGATCTCTTCCACTATTTTCCCGATGCATTTCCAATAACTGTGCTTTCTGTCTAAGACTTTGTTATACTGCACACATAACTTATGTACAACTTATTTTGAAATTCAAGTAACCACAGGTAACCATGTACTCAGTTAACATCCAGCCAACAGCAGCTTGCACAGGTATCTATAGCTGACGTCAGCTCACACAGTTATCATCTAGTCAACATCTGTTTGCATAGTCATCACCAAGCCAACACGGCCTCGCCTAGTCAACTCCCGAATAACATTAGCTAGAGTAGTTAACATCCAAGTACATTGTCAGGTGTAATTAGTGTCTAACACCAGCAAATGTAGTTACCATCTAACCAGCAGCAGGAAGTGTAGTTAACGTGGAACATCAGCTAGTGTGTGTAAGCTGTGCTAGGTCCACTTTCTCAGTCACAGTCTTGAAAACATCCTTGGCGATGCAAGATGCATTTAAACAGAAGAGCAGAAATGTATTATTACAAGTCCCCTGAACACCCTGCTCCTCTGGAATTCAAGAAATACACCTAAACAACTATAGCTGGAAACATTACGCCAATGGAACCAAGTCAGAGGACACAAACATGATGGGATTGTGCATTCCTAGAAAACTGCCATTTAACAAGACCAGTTTTCTGACGCTCTTTGGAGTAAAAGTTCCATCAAGGCAGAGACAGACTGCAGTGAGCAAGACGAGCCTGTACACTGAAAATAATGTATGTAATGAAAGGGGCAGCAGAAGGAAGGAGATAAAATAAATAAGAGGATCTGAGTAGAGCCTGACTGTGTTCCCTCTGCAGCGTGTCTCTGCATCGCAGTCTCAGTCATTCAACATGAATGAACAGCCTGTTGGTTCATTCAATCGACTGGAGTCCACAGACAGACTTCTCACCAGTCAGACAAGCTTTAACCCAGCCTTTCATTAGAACAGTGTTTATGGCCATTCAGAGACATCACGCAGCTCATTCTACAGCCATAATAAAACTAAATGATCAGGCTCTGAGATCTTGATCAAATGGATCTCGAGAAGCAACACAGCACTGATAAACATTTCACAGCAATGCATGAAAAAGCAGCACGTCTTTGTGCAAAACAGTGACATTACAAACCCTCTTCACTCCCACTGCACACTCGGGCGCCTGTCTGATCACTGACAGTGGTGCCACTCCAGACGCCCAGCACAGAGACCCTCAGGGCAGCTTCAGCACCAGTACAATCAGGCGCTCACACTGGTCCCTCTTAAGAGCAGGATGGTGTGTCTGGTGGTGCAGCATCTTCATCATCACTTGGACTGACCTATTTACAGTCGCATCCAAACACCTCAGAGGTGGAAACGACCCTGACTTAAAGCTCGAGCAGCAGCACTACTGCTGACAGACTGTGGCTGCCTGAACCAGCGCTTTAGCTCTCTAACTGTACAGTGTGTGTGTGAGAGAGCTCAGGAGATCAAACACTTATCAGTGTGTGTGTGTGAGTGAGTGAGTGAGTGAGTGAGTGAGTGAGTGAGAGAGAGAGTGTTCAGGGGGTCAACCACATTTATCACTGTGAGAGAGAATGTGTGTGTATGAGAGTGTGTGTGTGTGTGGGGGGGGGGGTGTGCGTGTGTGTGTGTGTGAGAGAGTGTATGTGTGAGAGAGTGTATGTGTGAGAGAGTGTACGTGTGTGTGTGAGAGAGAGTGTGAGAGAGAGAGAGAGAGAGTGTGTGTGTGTCAGTTGATGAGCCGGTGTTTGAGAATCGCTTCGTTTATTTTCTCCGAAAACGAGAGAAAAGTTGAGAAAGTGGCTCCGCTGACCTCCGACCAGCTGAAAGTAACGGTGGGTCTAACGGCCGTTGGTCTGGTCGGGTTGTGTGTGTGTGTGTGTACGGTTGTTCGTGGTCAGTTGTGCAGGGCTGTGAGCTCCGCGGCTCCGCGCGGCCTTTTGTACAGAAGCGGAAATCGAGCAGAAGCGCTGTTAGCATCCGGCTAACGGCTGGGCTAGCCGCCGCGCTAACGTTAGCGGCTTAAACACTCACCTC
The DNA here is from genome assembly GCA_034509495.1 of Acestrorhynchus altus. Lineage (NCBI taxonomy): Eukaryota > Metazoa > Chordata > Actinopteri > Characiformes > Acestrorhynchidae > Acestrorhynchus > Acestrorhynchus altus. Next base: position 14,881,129 of record CM067524.1, read on the forward strand.
CTACTCGGTACATGTTCGCCGCCATCCTCTCCGCACACTCCGCCGCCGGCAGCGCCTCTGTTGCGCCAACAAAAGCGAGCGGCCGCGGCTTCAGTGCTGCATGTATCGGCGGACTCGCGCCGGAGGAACAAAGCCGGGCGGCGCGAGCGGCGCGAGCGGCGCGCGCAGGAGAGCAGCGCGAGCGGCGGCGGACAAAAGTTCACTTTCCGGCTCCGCGTCTCCGCTGCTGCTCACCGGCCACTGCCGCGCTCAGCCTCGTACACACAGCCGCACTCACCGGCCGGCCAGCCCCCTCTCTCTCACTCACTCACTCTCTCTCTCTCACTCTACTCTTCCTCTCATCCTCTGCTCTCCCAGCTTCATCCTCCTCTTCTTCACCGCCGCTCTGCTCCCCCTCCTCCTCCCCCTTTTCTTAAACGTCATCTTCGGAAACTCGAAACGTCACTCAGTCTCGAGCTCAGCCGAGGAGCCTCACTATTGCCCCTGACTCTCACCATTACCCCTGACTCTCACCATTACCCCGACTCTCACTATTACCCCTGACTCTCAGCAATACCTGACTCACCATTACCCCTGACTCTCACTATTACCCCGACTCACCATTACCCCTGACTCTCACCATTACCCCTGACTCTCACCATTATCCCTGACTCACCATTACACCTGATTCGCACCATTACCCCCGACTCTCACCATTACCCCTGACTCTATTACCCAGACTCACCTTTACCCCTGACTCTCACTATTACCCCTGACTGACACTATTACCCGACACTCACTATTACTATAATAATAATAACATTACTACTACTACTACTACTAATAATAGCTGTCCAGAAAAACCCTTAACATAATTGCATTTATTTTATATAAAATATGTCTTTATATATTATATATATATAAAATATATATATTATACAAAAGTATATATATATATATATATATATATATATATATATATATATATATATATATATTATAATATTATAATTTCCATTGAGGCTATGAATGTGTTTCCTTCTCTTGTAAAGTTGCCATTTTGGAGATGCGAGATTTTGGGTCAAAACCTCCTAACTATCCATTCATCCATCTTATCCGCTTCTTCCTGGTCAGGCTGGTGGGTGCCCAACAGCAGCGTGACTGGTGGAAATGATCGGTGTGCTCATAGCGCCCCCTTTTGGTTGCAGACCCACAGTGCGCTCTGTTTCAGTTTCGCCTTTGTCCTCTAGGAGGCGCTGTTGGTTTCATACCGTGTTCAAACGGCCTTGGTTTCATTTTTTAGTTGTTCGTTACAAGTTCATAACATGTTCATCAAACACACAGTTCTGGTACATGAAAGACTGTCTCTGTTACCATAACCTTTCAGATATATTCAGTTAGTAATAAATACATCAGACTCAGAGGTGTGGGTTTAATAGTGTGATGTCACACAAACATTTATTAAATCATAGCCAGACAGCACAAAGGAAAACAGGAGAATGGTTCACATCTACACAAGCAACAGGTCAGTAATGTAAACTTGTACTGCAGCGAGTAAAAGGGGATAACTGAGAGACTTTGACTTTGGAATGACTTGATCTGGAGATGATTCTCTGTAAAGGCACATACAAGGCTTTAGGATTTCAGATTCATCCACAGAAACCCGCTAATGTTAATAAAAATATTTTAGATCAGTTTACACCCCATAAAGAGTTTTTGGACACAAAGCGTTGGTCCTGTTCTCTATATATTGGACTAATATAAGATGTAAACCTGATATAGTGAATGTTGATACAACACTGACTTCCCTTTTGGCCACGAGAGCCATTAAAGACCACCATAACATTGCTTGTTTTCAGGACAGTCTTCTTGATGCTGAATTTTCTTTATGCAATGTTATATTCTGTTTTCTTTTCTTTCTGATCTCTTCAACATTCCATCTCTTTCTCTCTGTGGTTTCCAGGTTCCGAGGGGCTAATGGAAGTGCATGGAGGACAGGAAGAGGTGGGTGGGTGTTCCTTGTCTGCAGCTCCACTCCTTTTAACTCGCCACTGGAGGATGCACGTGTCCTTCCCACCCAATGACAGGAGATGTCTGTCATTGTGAGTGAAGCGTACGTTGGTCACGTGACTGCCATGGCCCTCATACCTGTGACTAGGTGCCTGAAAAATAGCAGAACAGCTCTCAGAAGAGGAAATCTCACCAAGCCAACACATGCCCTAAGTACAGTGCAGTATGGTGCACTACCATTTTTAGATATCTCCAGAGATGTTCAAGGGTTCAAGTCTGGGCTATGACTAGGCCACTCAAGGACATTCACAGAGTTGTGCCGAAGCCACTCCTTTGTTGTCCTGTTGGAAGATAAACCTGTGTCCCAGTCTGAGGTCCGCAGCTCTCTGGAGCAGGCTGCTGTCAAGGATGTCTCAGTACATTGCTGCATTCATCTTTCCCGTGACCCTGACTAGTCTCCCAGTTCCTGCTGCAAAACATCGCCAGAGCATGCTGCCACCACCATGCTTCACTGGTATGGGCTAGGTGAAGAGCAGTGCCTGGTTTCCTCCAGACATGATTATTGGCATTTAGTGCAGAAAGTTCAATCTTTTTGTTTCTCATGGTCTGAGAGTCCTTTAGGTACATTTTGGCAAACTCCAAATGGGCTGTCGTTTGCCTTTTACTGAGGAGTGGCTTCCATCTGGCCACTCTGCCATACAGGCCTGATTGGTGGAGTGCTACAGAAATGATTGTCCTTCTGGAAATTTGGTAACCCCCCCTGACTAAAGCCCTCCCACCACAGTCACTCAGTTTGGCCGGGCAGCCAGCTCTATGAAAAGTCCTGGTGGTTCCAAACTTCTTACATTTATGGATCACCGTGCTCACTGGGACCTTCAATGTAGCAGAAATTTTTCTGTATACCTCCCTGGATCTGTGTCTCAATACAGTCCTATCTCTCAGGTCTGCAGGTGATTCCAGTGCTCTGACATGCACTGTCTACTATGGCACCTTATGTAAACAGGTGTACGCCTCTCCAATTCATGTCCAATCAACTGAATTTACCACAGGTGTCAAAACTAGCTGTAGAAACATCTGATGGATGATCAGTGGAAACAAGATGCACCAGAGCTCAAGTGTGTTTGTCATGGCAAAGGTTGTGAATACTTACATACATTATATTTCTGTGTATTTATTTTTTAATCAATTTGCAAACATGTCAAACATTGTGCCATCGTGGGGCATTGTGTGTAGAATGATTAATCAAAAAAGGAATTTAATCAACTTTGGAATAAAACTGTAGCATAAATTGTGGAAAAAGTGAAGCTCTGCGAATACTTTCCAGATGCACTGTAAGTGTTCATACCTCTGATTGACATAAGTATGAGAAACCTAGAACCTAAAATAGTGTTTTACCATCTTCATTCCCTAAGAAGCTGCATTTGTGGATGACCATAATGAGACAATGAGATCCAATAATACAAATAATACAACCTTTAAAGGAGGGCATTTTGTATGCTTTGAATCTGATGGAAAGGACAGATGTCCACATAGTCCTGTTACCGACAGTGTCTGGATCTTTTGATCCAGCATGTCAATAAAACAAACTGTGGCATTTAAATGGGATACCCTTACGTTGTTCAAATAGCTTCTCATCTCCCCTTACAAGTGACACTAAAACACCAATGCATTAACATGTTTGCTCACTTTTCATCCTTTGTAAACTATTAATCTTGAGTGTGTTGTTTTCCATTTTCATGGTTCTCTTCAAATAAAAATAAGTTCCATATTTTACTTTTTACATAGAAAGCCCAATACACCGGGTCCTGGCATTCACTTTTTCTAACCTTTGGTTATAGAAATGGTTATATTGGTTATATTTGACATTTTTTGGATACAATCCGGGTTAGCACCCGAACATCCCTTTCAGACAGCTTCCTCTTCCGTCCACAGTTAATCCTGTTGGATGTGGTTGGTCCTTCTTGGTGGTGCTGACATTACTCTGGATAACGTTGCTCTTGATACATCACAAAGACTTGCTGTCTTGGTCACAGATGCGCCAGCAAGACATGCACCAACAATTTGTCCTCTTTTGAACTCTGGTCTGTCACTCATAATGTTGTGTGCTTTACATCATTTTGAGCAAAACTGTGCTCTTACCTGCTAATTGAACCTTCACACTCTGCTCTTACTGGTACAATGTGCAATTAATGAAGATTGGCCACCAGGCTGCTCCAATTTAGCCATGAAACCTCCCTTCTTGCTCTTCAATCAAACTTTCACTCACCTTTGGTTTAGGGCATGGATACTGGAACAAGTGGACTTTGCAGAAGTCGTCAGCCACTGCCACCACTCGCTCGCTGTGAGAGCGACACAGGGCATTGATGTCGGTCCCGTCTGAACCCTCCAGCCACACACCTGCATTAAACACACCAGAAAGGCAGCCCTTTACAACCAGGCAATAAACTCCCTGCAGACAAGCCCAAGGCATGTTTCAGAAACCATTCATACTACAGTCATTATTTATAACCATGAGGAGGCTACAGGACAAGTGGACATTGAAACAGCTTATATGCAGGTACCGTATTTTCCGGACTATAAGCCGCTACTTTTTTCCCCATGCTTTAAACCATGCGGCTTATAATGAGGTGCAGCTTTTTCTTCTTATATATGTTATTTTCCAGGTTATTTTAAAAACTTTGGGGGCGCGGCTTATATTCCGGTGCGGCTTATAGTCCGGAAAATACGGTAAGTTTAAATCTATACCCTATTTAAACCCTATATACTAATTTTTACTCCATGCATTTAGTTCACTCAATGGTCAGATTACAATTACAATAATTCTTTTTTGAGCTCTCATTAATCACTTATGAACAAATGAATTCTGTAGCCACCAACGTTTCTTCCATTTCCTTTTTTTGTGTTTCTCTTACCCATGACATGAAAGCCCAGCACACACGTATAAGAGGCCCATTCACGATCCTTACTCTCATAACGATTTCGCAACAGCTTACAGCCTCCAGCCACATCCCCTGCATTAAACAACCACAAACACCCAGTTAGTCTTGCCAAAGGACAAAAGAACAAATTAAGTGATTTTTGAATGTACACGCACATGCACTCTCTCTCTCTCTCTCTCTCTCTTTCTCACACACTCACACACACACACAAAGTAGATGAAACACTTACAGTAAAGGATTTCGTAATCACCAGAATTGGACATGATATACTTCCCATCTTTGGACCAGTCTAGGTGTGTGATAAAACTGGAATGCCCCTGAAACCACAAAGAACAAATGGTTAACAGATAAAGAGTCTTATACACACATTCACTGCTATGTAATCTACCTTCAGTTTTAAGTTAGATTTTAAGTTATCTTAAAAATACCTGCAGTTCTTCACATGCCGTAAACATTTACAGATTAAGTCCCATAAAGAACATTTTCCTTGTCTTATAAATCGAGTGCCTTTTTAAAAAAAAATAAAATACAGGCATAGAATAATGCACTTAAATACAAACATCACATTTAGGAGTGCAATAATGCAATCATGAGATTTATTATTAATATTTTAGAAGACCTGTGTTGCAGCTGCATCTTATTTTCTAACTCTTTATTTGATGTAATGTTATTTTAATGACCTTTGTGTTTAAACGTGCTACATAATGCATTTACAAGGGATCTGAAGTTGTTCTTTGATATATAAATAGTAAGTATGTGACTGGTTTTCGTGTGAAGTGTTCATAAGCCTACTTACAACCTAGTTATTCAACCTCAGAATGTAAAGCGTTTGCGTTCCTTTTATGGTGGGCTTGTGAAACAATGATGAGCTCTGCTTTTAATAACTGTATTTTGGCACTGCAACAGGATTCACAGGATTTATGCATCATAGCAAACGTAGAGAACATTGGCACATCAAAGCACTACTTTTTTTAGAACGCTGTAATTATTATAGAAGCTTAATTATAAGCTGTTCTCTCTAGATTTCAGCCAGGTTAGCTTTTAGCCTAACACAGAGTTGGATTCCTTCTACACTTTTAGCTTCACAGATTTTAGCATCTTTGATCATGAGTTCCACAGGGAAAACTTTTGTCATGATGCCTGGTTTGCATAGCAACCCATGTTCCTTTAACTACTCTGATGGTGATGTGGTTTCTCCTACGGTGGTTGGGTCTTACCATGTCACAGATTTTATTAAATCTTTCTCTTATGAAATGGGATGATTTATATTTAGGGGATATCAATATAACATAAAATGACTGTTATATTACAGTTTGAGGGGTTTAAAACAGTCACATTTTTAATTTTAATATTTTTTTTTCCATTTTTTCCAATTTTTCCACCCCTACTAATTTAGATATGCCAATTACCCATGCCCCTAAGTGGCCTCCCACATTACATGCCCTGCTCTCGACACTAGGGGGGTGAAATCGTCCACATGTTTCCTCCGAGTAATGTGACGATAGCCTGCCGCCATTTGTATCGTTGCTGGGCAGCCATCGCGCTTGGAGGAGAACGCCGGATCCCCGGATTTGACACAATGGATGGCAGACGCCTGCGTCCACCAGCAGCACACTTGTTAGATGTGGGAGGAGTGCCATCTACCCACCCCCCGAGGGAGAGCAAGCCAATTGCTCTCCCTCTGGACCCCGGCTGCCGATGGTGAGCAGCATGAACCTGGATTCGAACCAGCGACCCCAGGATCATAGTCACATTTTTACAGCTCTGTTTTGGTTTAGCCAAATGTTTCATGTTACATCAATTTGCACAGCTTTCAATTCTAAGGCACTTTTAATCATTTCAAAGGGTGAATTATATTATTTACATTGTGGCTTTGATAGCAGAAAGATTACTGTTACTGTGCGAGTGTGTTCCTTGTGTGTATTAAAAATACAAATGAAAAAATGCTAATAAAATGTACAGAAATCAAAGTCATCTATAAAAATACTGATCAGGCATCACTAATCACAAACCAATCAATCAATTAAACGTGCAAATGGGTGTCCCCAGACCCAGGCACATCTGTTCCAGCAAACTTTACTTACCGTGCACTTTCCAAAGCGTGTGTAGCGCCGCCCCCCCTCGGTCACGATGTAAATGTAAATGAAGTTGTCATGGGAACCAACAGCCAAAAAGCTGCCATCTGCAGAGAGAAACACAGTGAACACAAGCAGATGGAGAGGAACCATACAGTAGCCACACAGTAATGAGACATCTCCTAGTCATCTTAAACACAGGATTAGAAATTACATGCTATGAGTGTAATTTAGATGTATAGTAATGACATGCTTCAATAGTGTAACCACAGTGGTAAGAGTAGGTAACAGATTCGGGGGAAAATATATGCACTATATGGCCAAATATTTATGGACACCACTTCTAATAAATGTATTCAGCTGCCTGAATTTGCACCTATTGCTGATACATATGTGACAGTGTACACAGTGTCCCTGTAGAAAAGTACTGCCAATAGAAATCATCTCTTAGGAGGAGGAATACTTACACCCTATTGGCACCATGGCTAATGTCATGCATGGTCTAGAGGGGTGTAAATAGCATTGTTTTCAGACAAATCAACGACTGAGCAGGCATCCCAATATATTTGTCCTTATAGTGCATAAGGTAATATGCCATTACTGTTTTTTGTGTAGTAGAGGTCTGCATTCCCATTGGGCAAGATATTGTGAAGGACTAAATTTCAATGCTGGGACAACATGTACATATAGAAAGACACTGCAAATTAATAAACAGTCTATAATTGTTAATCACACAATCAGATGTCTGCTTGCATACTATTTACTTGATCTATTTCTATTTAATATTTTGTGTTTATATATAGTCTATCTTTTATATCGTTTTTAAATTTATGTTTATATCTGCGCCGGCACCAAGTAAAGTTCCTTGTACACCTGGTACTTGGCAAATAAAGATTCTGATTACTATTCATAATAAACAATTAAATAATCACTAAAAAAGTAATAAACACATGAACTGTGAACTCATTGTGCTAAATAAATGGCGCATCTCAGTAGGCCTAAGTTTTGGAAAGTCGAATACACCACAATTAAGCCCAACTAAATGCAACTCTCTGGACTGCAGACAGGACCAGGCTGAAACGAACAAATGCTGCCAATTTTTGGTGGGAGCAGGCAGGAGTGAGACCACATAGCAGCGGGTGGAAGGGGGATTTACAAAATGGTCCCACACAGTCCTCTAGTATCACTCGAACCTCTAGTACCTCTAGTAGCACTGACCTGGTTGCCTGAAATACAAAATCTAACCTGGTGAGTATCTCATAACGGACAGTTGCTCATTGCCATCGATTAGGTCAGACACCACCTCTTGGGTCTGTAGGTCAAGAACCAACCACCTAAGCAGAGCAAACACACAACACAATATAAGAAAGAGAATTAATTATATATATTTTAGAGAAAAATGACGACTGTGTTAATGATGCTGTGTAATGTACTTATATCACTATAATTGGGACACCAAGACAAGTTTATTTCTTTAATGTAAAAATACCAAACTTTTGTGATGATCTAAATGGACACACCTTTTAATGAACGCATCCAGCTACTTACACATACAGCTTGTGCAGTTCCTTAGAAAAGCACTGTCAAAAGAATACTACTCTCTGGAGGAAATAAACGTGGGATAATTGGCACAATGCCTAAATCCAGGAGTGGGCTAGAGGGGTATAAAGGCCCAGGATTGATGGCGCTCCATCTACTGATGCTCTTGTTGCTTAATGCAATCAAATCCTAATACCCTTGAGTTGGGAAGAAACAATGAAAGAGCAGGTGTCCCAATACTTTTGACTATACAGTGTTTCAGATATCAACTCTGAAAGATATCACAGAAATAACAGCAAACATGTTTTATATTCTAGTTTCTTCAAAATAGCCACCCTTTGCTCTGATTACTTCTTTGCACCCTCTTGGAATTCTCTCAGTGAGCTTCAAGAGGTCGTCACCTGAAATGGTTTTCCAACAGTCTTGAAGGAGTTCCCAGAGGTGGCTCATTGAGAGAATTCCAAGAGTGTGCAAAGCAGTAATCAGAGGCTATTTTGAAGACACTAGAATATAAAACATGTTTTCAGTTATTTCACTTTTTTTTGTTAAGTACAAACAGTAACTACACATGTGTTCATTCATAATTTTGATGCCTTCAGTGAGAATCTACAATGTAAATAGTCATGAAAATACAGAAAACGCATTGAATGAGAAGGTGTGTCCAAACTTTTGGCCAGTACTTATTATATTATATTACTATATATTACTATTTTTTTTTTTTACATTTTACATAAATATTAAATTACATTTAAACAATAAATAAGGCTTTAGACTTTTTAAGGGTCTGCATTTTAATATGATAGAAACCCCAGGTTCTCTCATACATTTGCAAGACGATACACCTGACCTCAATTAGAATAATGATGTCTCTTTCTTACACTGTCAAGTAAATGTATCCAACCAAAACTACATTTCTTATGCATTGTAAATGTGTAAGTAAGCGTCCCTAATGCACAAAAGCTCACCTTCCACTGCTTAGTCCAACAGAAACGACAGCTCCGTTAGGACTGAAATCAGCACACAGACCAGACTCCTACAACACAACACAAGACAGTTGATGCTCTGTCTAACAGCGGGGCTTTGTTGTGGGTTTGCTCTGTTGTCATGTTGTTTATGAGCAGTCTGACCTCCAGAGTAGTGCACCAGCCCAGGCTGTGTTCTTCAGTGTTCCACAAACACACTTGCTTGTCATTCCCACAAGTCAGGAAGATGTTCTGAAAGGGGTGTGTGGCCAGACCCCACATCTCATCTACATGACCCTGACAAACACATCAAAGAAAATAAAATTCATCCGAGTTTGAAGGGCTCGTATCCTCCACTTGACATGAATGGTGATTTTTTTTTTAATGCACCAACCATACACTTATTTAAACCAATAAACTACATTGAAAGAATAGTTTGTCCTAAAATGAACATGATTTATCACTTATGTGTCGTTGAATTCAGACATGTTTTGTATCTGATGGGCTTCTTTAATTTAAAATAGGAGGTGCTAGGCTTAAACAAACACTGGGTTTAGACTGTCACTGTTGATTGTCATTGTGCAGAGTACAGTAAAGAGCCAATGAAATGCAGTTACCATCTAACCAAAGGTGCAATAAATAGCTTTATTTACATAAAGTGCAGGAGTATCCATGCAGGTGGTGCAATGAGTAAGGCAGGTATGAATGAAGCAAAGTATTATGAATATGTACAATAATAGTGCAAAGTGAATGAAGAACATTACACAATGTTGAACGCAATACAATAAAAGTGCACAGGGTGCAAAGTTAATTAAGCAGCGGTAGCGGTGTCCTTGCTAGTTAAAGTGGCATCCAGTTCAGCAGGGTCACAGCCTCAGGAAAAAAAAAAAATTCCTCTGTCTGCTGGAGTGGGAGTTTTCACCACCCACTGGAGTGCTTTGTGGTCAGCTGCAGAGCAGTTGCTGTTCCATGCTGAGGTGCAACTGGTGAGTATGCTCTCAATGGTACAGCAGTAAAAGTTCACCAAGATCCTGGGACACATATAAGCTTTCTTAAGGCTCTGAATGAAGCCTTTATTTTATTATTTTTTTTAGCAGAGTGGAGGAGTTCAGAGACCAGGTGAGATCTTTGGAGATGTAGATGGAGAGGAACTTGAAGCTTGCTACCTGCTCTACTGCAGCTCCACTGATGTAAATGACTGATTTCCAATCACACAAGACCAGGCATCGATGTCTATGAATGACGGACCAAAATACTCTAAACTGAAGGTCAAATTACGGTTTTAAAAACAGAAAACTGTTCAAATCTGACAGAAAAAGAAAACGTGTACAAGTTTCATAAGTTTGTAGTGTTTGGCTCAAAAATGCACTTTTCATCTCGTTCTAGATGCTGATCTTCACACTGACTTGCACATCGACTCGTGTTTGAGCGTTATGAGAATTTCCACTCATACATGGACCAGTGAACCAGTCTTCCCCTTTATAATGTCTCCGCTGAGGCAACATGCATTACATATCGATGTGCACATGCGTATCTTTTCAGGGACAGATTGATTCACATTAAAGGCAAACAACGGGTGAATTACAGCTGTTTGTGTTTATAACGTAAATCAAGTCTTACAGTGTTCTAAACCACTTTGATTTGTCTTTGCGAAAACAAAGGTCTGAGTGTGTTGTGAGACGTACGTACAAAGAACGGGTCAGTCACAGTCTAAGTACCAGTGTTAGCAGTCTTAGCTTAGTATTTGCCGTTTCACTGGCGTTTTACTGGCCTAAGCTGACCGACTGCATTTGGTCTAAATGATTAATCATTGATCATTAATCATTGTAGGTGATATTTTAGGCAGTTTGCAAACTGGTGGATCTGAGTTTTCATTAACTGTCCCAGTGAAAAACCCACAAAGCAGACCTCAGACACAGGGCACGTCTTGGTTGATGAATTTTGTTTATAATGGAAGAGTGCAAATGTGAATTTTGGCTGAACTATCGCTTTAAAAATGTGGGGGTTTAGGTCAGTAGCACAGTAGTATGTGCAGAATGTGGAAAGGCTGGCCTGAGGGATTAAAGGATGCACTGCTGCTGGTTCTCACAGAAAACCTGGCCCCCTGCCAGACAGAAATGAGCACTAAACACAGGTAAACGCATGTTCAGGTGAGACTTTAAACACAGTGTTGCACCGAATGCATGAAGCCTTCAGAAGCTGCTGCCTCATGAACATACCTGCACTATGGCCACAAACCCGTCGGAAAACGTGCCTCTGAGAATTGCATTCCGGGTCGTTCCAACCAGCAATTCCTCACCATCTACATCTGCAATGGTACGGACCGCTCCGAACTTCTCTGAAATCTATGGAGATAAAGGGGGCAGCTGTTAGCCTCTAAAGTCTCTCCCTCCATCCCTTTCCCTTTTTCAACAGCCCTTCCTGGACTTTCTCTCTCTCTTCCTCCTCGCTCTTTCTGTCTCTATCTCTTTCTCACTCTGTCTCTCTCTGCTTATTGTCTTTTTATCCCTCTCCCTTTTACTTTTCTGTCTCCTTTCCCTCTCACTGATCATGTCTTTCCCTCCCTCTCCTTTTCTTTTTCTCTCCACCCCTACTTCTTGCCTCACTCTTTCTCTCCCTCTCCATCCTTCTTCTCTGTATTCTCTCCTTTCCCTCCATCTCTCTGTCCTTTCTCCCTGCACAAATTTCTTGTCTGGTCTCTTCTTCGCTCATCCTGTCTTTCCCTTCCACTTGATCTTTGTGTCCCTTGCCCTCTCATTGTCCCTCTCTCCCTCACTCTCTACCTCTTTTCCTCTTTCTCTCCTTCTCTCTCTCTCATTCTTCTGTCTGTGTCTCTATCTTCCTCTCCCCTTTTCTTCTGTCTCTCCATTTTCTTCTCACACTCTTTCATCCGTCTGTCTGTCTCACTCTCCCTCCCTCCCTTTGTCTTTATCTCTCCCTCCCCACTTTCTTCTGTCTCTTTCATATCTTTCTCTCTTCCTCCCTGCGCAATTTTTTGTCTGGTCTCTTCTTCACTCATCCTTTGTTTCCCTTCCACTTTCTCTTTGTGTCCCTTGCCCTCTCCCTGTCCCTCTCTTTCTCACTCTCCGTCTGCCAGTTTTCCTCTCTCTCGCGCTTTCTTCTCTCTCTCTCTCCCTTTTTCTTTTCTCTCTCCATTTTCTTCTCATTCATCTGTGTATGCCTCTCTCTCTCTTGTCTGTCTGTCTGTCTCTCTCTCCCTCCTTCCATCTTTTTCTTCTGTCTTTCTGTCTTCCCTCACCCTTTCTCCTCTCTCCTTCCCTCTTCTCTCTCCCCCCTTTCTCTCCCTCTCCCCCCTTTTCTCTCCCTCCCACCCTCTCTCCCTCTCCCCCTTTTCTCTCTCTCCCTCCCTCTCCTCTCTTCTTCTGTCTGTCTGTATCTCTCTCTCAGGCCTCCTCTGCTAAAACACACACAAAGCTCCCTCTTTCACAGTTTTCCACCCACCGCAAAACAGACACAAACACACATGCTCTTGTTTTCACCTCACACTCCCTCTCGGGCGCTAAGTCTGCACTCCAGCGGATGATTCTGCGGTCTTTCCCGCCGCCACTGAGCAGACCACCTCCTTGCAGCACACAGAGGGTGAAGACGCTGCCCTCATGGGCCCGGGTCTGCTTCATGATCTGGAACGTCTCTGCAGGGGTTGGAGGACTCACAGGTATAATGATCAGTCTTTCATTAATGCCCTAACACCAATCAAGCCATAACACTGTGCCACTGACAGGTTTTATATACAGTGGTATCTGTCATGGGGTGGGAAGTGAGTTCTTCAAATTAATGTATTAAAACTAGCAAAAATGGCCAAGCTTAAGAATCCGAGCCAACTGTGATGAGTCAGAGCATCTCCAAAACATCAGGAGCCTTCCTTGTGGGGTTTTTACTGGTATGCATTGGTCAGTACCTTCCAAGAGCAATAAGAAATAAACCACTCGTGAACCTGTGACAGGTCATGGACTTACTGATGCATTTAGAGGCCAACTTTCAGGACTTATTACTTGGTAACATATTAGGGCCAGACACCACAGAACACGCTCAGAGGTCTTGGGGGTGAATGATCAGAGCTGTTGAGGAGGCACAAGGGGACCCATTCAATCTCAGCTAGGTGATATTAATGGTATGATTGGTTGGTGCATCTACAGATGGGTTGTTGCATTACTTTCAGGAGTTTGAGTGAACCACAGAAACAACTCCAACACCGCAACAACCACACTTTTGGAGGAGAGGGCTGAAATGAACAGACCTGGATACCACATTGGTCTTTTTTGTGTTGGTGTGGTTTTATAAATCAAATACATGCATCATTCATTTCAATTCATGATGTATTATGGAAAGCTCACTTTTTCGTTGTTTATACAATGTGTCTACAACCCCACAAACTGTGGAACAAACCAGTCAGTCTTTGTGGGCTGCATGGGTCTACAATCTTGTGGTTTTGTCAGGAGGGGAGATATCATCCTCATCTGTGTAGCTTCACCAATAGCACCGATAACATTACAGCAATAAGATCTGAGCACAGAAATTGCTTTGTTCCTGCACGTATTCGAAAAGCACTTTTTTATCTGCATGCTTTTTCTAGGGTACTACAATGCAGGTCTGGGCAATAAAGTTCTCTTGAAAGATGATTCACTAGCAGTTGAACTCAAGGTGAAGTAAACATGAAATAGCCAGATCGGGCAAACAGAAACAAGTAAGAATAACCTCCCATCTGAACGGACAGGCTAAACTGCTGTTCGTGACTGGTACATCACACCCAAGGCAAACTGAAGTGTTAATAGTGCCTGAAACCCTTTTATTTAATAAAGCAAGAATTTGTTGATTTACACAACAAATGGCCTTTAAAATGCAGATGAACCGACAGTAATTAATGCGGCAGACATTAATTACCTTTTGCTCCCTTCCCTAACGTCTTGATGTCTGCCGCTGATTTGCCCCAAGTTAGGATGTTTCCTTCAGAGTCGCCCGTTAGCACATCCCCCGTTAGACTGAACACAAAGCACATGATGAACTTGGGCTTCTTGTATTTCTGTGAGACAAAGAACAGAAGCACAAATCAAGGACAACCTACAAAAGTCACAGGTCCAGCACTGTATCGACTCACAAGGCTAGGCTTGTTCCCGCCTGACATTAAACAGCACTCACGCCAAAGATGCCCTGCTTCTTGGTCAGCGTCCCAGCACTCATTGTCCAGAAGTAAACGTGAGATTTCCCACAGGTGATGATGTTATTAGTGTCTGCAGGGTTGAACTCCACAGCAAACACTGCCTCATTAGTGCTCTAGACAAACATGTACACAGAAGAACATGTGTGAACTTACGAACTTCATCCGTAAATGAAATAAAGCTACAACACTTGAGTTAAAAGGCTCAGATCAAACCTTTGTCATTTTTTTTTCAAGAATTACATGTGTTAAAGGGACACAGTTGGGATTCCCAAATGGGCACCATCATTACAGCCCACCTTTACCTCATACAGGTCACATCTAGGTCCCATGTGTCCAACCCAGATGGGACCATGTTTAACCCCAATATCATTGCATTCAATGAAAACAGCATAAGTAATGTCAGGATGCTGGATGACCATTACTTCACCTCAACTCCCCAAATGTCCATCATTCCAGAGAACACAGTTACACTGGTCCACAGTTTGGTGCTGGTGGGCTTTATAGTCCTCTACGCCACACCTGACATCAGGCATGGTACCAATAGGTTCATGTTTATCTGCTCCAGAGAGTCCTATTCTATTAACAGTACTTCTCTATAGGGAATAGACCAGCTGTGTGTGAGCATTTGTACAGCAATGGGTCAGCACTGGGTGGAACAAAGTAGATGAATGCAATCTTTAGAAGGGGTGTCCAGAAATATTTGGACATGTAGTGTGTGCAAGTCTGTCACAGTAACTGTTTTTTGACAATATGCTGTCCCACAAGTAGTCACAATAAACATTTTTCCATTTTATGCAAGGTGATCACCGTGGACAGCTATTTATTTTTCATGTGTGTAGTTATCTTTGGTCTGAAGTGCATCTTGAGAGAGAGAGACAGAGAGAGAGAGAGACAGAGAGAGAGAGAGACAGAGAGAGACAGAGACAGAGAGAGACAGAGAGAGAGAGAGACAGAGAGAGAGAGAGAGAGAGAGAGACAGAGAGAGACAGAGAGACACAGACTCACTCACTCACTCACTCACTCACTCACTCACTCACTCATTTATTTATTTATTTATTTATTTATTTATTTATTCATTTATTCATTCATTCATTCATTCATTCATTCATTTGAAAAGATGGACTGTGTTTTCAGCGGGCAGTGGACTGTGGTTCATGTTTCTTTCATAGCCAGACCAGTACACATTAAAAGTATAAAACCATATTTTACATAATATTTGTTGTACAGCATTAAAATTTAGAATTTATTCTTTCATTTATTTGTAAAACATTTGTTCAGTGGGTTTTTAATGCAATATCACTTGTAGATGAACACCTGAGTGGACACACAAATAATTCTTAAAAATGACATAAATAACCCAATAAAATAACTTTTATTTTCTCTTTAAATGCTACCTCTTGGTCAGGTTATTGATAGTTTTATTCCATATCATTTATTTGCGAATGATATTCAGCTCCATTTCTCTTTTAAACCTAGTGAAACTCGGAGTCTTCAGAGGTTGTTAGACAGTTTGGAAGCTACAAGAGACTGGACGGCTGATAACTTCTTGCAGTTAAATAACTCTTTGCTCCTGAGAAGGTGAACCCCTTAATCAAACATGCCCCTTGGGTCGTTTTCTTCAGCCATCCACCCGAGTTTGTGTAATTTGGGAGTTGTATTTGACCAGTCTACGTTATTCGACACACATGTTAAACAGCTGATGAGATCATGCTTCTTTCACCTAAGAAACATCAGCAAATTGAGATCTATAGTTTCAAATGCAGAACTAGAGATGCTTATTCAGTCTTTCATCTCATCTCACATTGATTACTGCAATGTTCTTTTTACATCTCTCAGTGTGTCTGCTCGAAATCGCCTCCAGTCAATACAGAACACTGCAGCTAGACTGCTTACCAGATCAAATAAACGTTCCCATATTACTCCGTTACTTTCACCACTGCATTGGCTTCCAGTTGAACAACGGATACAATTCAAAATTCTTACACATACGAACAGAGCGCTTCGTCGTCAGGGTCCCATGAATATATCTGACCTTCTTCATCCACACGTATCACGCTCTCTTAGATCAAATGATCTAAACCTGTTGTCTGTTCTGCACTCCCGTGTAAAGACTCGAGCCGATCAAACGTTTGAGGTCATTGCTCCCAGACTATGGAATACTCGACCACATTTTTTGAGAGTTGCTGATTCAAAAAGCAGTTAAAGACGTATCTGTTTAAACAGGCTTTTAGTTAATTTATTATGTATTGTTTTACAATGTGGTTTATGTTTAATGTTTCTGTTTGTTTTCATGTTTGGATCCTCTGTGAAGCACTTTGTGACTGCTGTCTGAGAAAAGTGTTATGTAAACACATTTTACTTACTTACACAGACACACAAATTCAATTGCTTTTAACAGCCTGAAAGAAGAATAACATAGTTTGGGGAACAATTCTGATTCATGTTGTCATAATTCATGCATGAAAGGTTAAACTCATTTTATGACAATATACTGATAGTAATGTGGGACAGTAATGCAGTGAGACCCTTTTGAAGAGCAACCAAAATCTATCTACACAACAGTGATGTCACTGCTCACAGATTTGAGCCAGGTCCTTGATGGAGAGCAGATCAGAGAACAGAACAATGTGACTGGCCACAATATAATTCTTACATTAATTCTTACATAAACGAACAGCAAGTACAATAATCAGTTCAGCAAAAATGATTGATGTCACGCCCATGTGACAGTTGCTCCTTTACATTGTGTCACAATTCCATGATGTATGGACCAATAGAAATGCTGCAAACTGACTTGGGATTGAATCTTTTAAAATATTCTACTGAAAATTATAGCTAACATTTTTCCTTGCAATTGACAGTAATACATAGTAATATATTTAATCATACATGTTGATAAATATTCACATTTCCATTTGGTTTGTGCCACATCACAAAAAGCACATTTAAAATGGAGCCAGTACACCAAACTTTATTTCCAAAGCATGAAGTTTTTGGACTTTCCAAGACCTGGGCCACATCTTTCATGTGCTATTTATTATGGATTCACATTGGTTTAATGGAATATATAAAATAACGGTGTCCCTGTTTCATGTATCATTAGAATTACTGCACCTACTATTTCATGTATTACTTATAAAGCAGCCTTGGAAAATCGAGGTCCCACAGTTCTGCCCATAGTTTCTGTTCAACTATAATTCTAAAGTAGTGCCTGCCTCTTAATCTGTCCTGATGCTGCCCTCATACGACCTCAGCATGTGGTCAAGTTCAATATTTTCAGCATTTTTATTTCCATCATGAGTATTCTATATGACATCCTGTAGGGGTTAGGTTACTGCCCTGCCATTAAGCACATTCTTGCCCAAATTCCTGAGCTAATCCTTCACCAAGAACAGTTTCCAAACCAATGCTACAACTGTGTGTCCAGGAATCCCATCCAACTGGTAAAACTAAATCCCCACAAGAAGCCCCCCTATAAACACCTCTCAACAGCCCCAATCACACCAATGCCTAAATAATATATCCTGAATGTGACGTTGGGTGAGCTGTCAGCTTTTCTTACTCCGGGTGTTTTTGCAGAAGTCCTAAATAACGTTTCCCAATGTGCGTCTGGGGGAAACTACAGATTCATTTGCTGAGCAAACAGATGTCATGACAAACGACCTGCTATGCTGTGCACCCCTCCATCTCCCACAGTAACATACTGGCTACTACAATCAAAACAGAGAAAGAAAAATGACCTCACATGAATGCTCACGCTTCAGAACCCCCACAATCCACTGCGCAAGCAACAGGCTAAAATATTTACAGCGTTCCCACGGCAACCACACTTAGATTGCACTCGGGGAAGTTCAAAATCACTGGGATGGAGGCTTGCCCCATGACTGAAAGACGTGGCTGTGTGGGTTTTCCTCTGTATCTGTGCCAAGAATATGGACAGGAACGGAACCAGAAGCTGCCTATATTTTTAATTTACTTACTCAGAACTACAGGCACAAAGAACTGTTAAAGCCATCACAGGAATAATACTCTTCTTACTGATTATGCAATATTGATGACTATAACAAATGGTAGGGCAAAGTCACGTCAAGTTTCCCAGAGGGGGTGTACTGCATACTTTCACTATTACTGGAAGGCTAAATTATTCACATTATACACAGATGTGAAACAGGGCTGTCAGGATTAATCGATTAAACATGGGAGCGATTAAGTATTGAATTGCAATTCATGGCTTGTAAGTTTAGGATTATCACCTGCCATGTACATGAAGAAGAAATCTGAACGTGAAGCTGCTTTTCCCCGTTACGGAGCTCATGAAAAGGAATGAAAATATTAAAGCTCATACAGACATTTCACATTTTACCCTGGTTATGGTTAGGGTTAGTCTTAGGGTAAGGGCTAGATTAAGGTGGAGGTGTAGATTCAGATACATCAATTGCACTGGTTGCTTTGTAACAAATCGTTCAAAACATCTGTTCAGGTAATTTAATTTATACTTGTCTAGGTTGCAGGAATAATTTGCACAAATAGGGCCGGAATACATTTAGTATGTAAACGTGCCTACAGGTCCACTGTGCTTGCACACAGGGAAATTTGTCTTCCACATTTAACCCATCCATGCAGTGAAAGACACACATACACACTAGTTCATTCACACTCTAGGGGGCAGTGAGCACACATGCCCAGAGCAGTAGGCAGCCCTATCCATGGCGCCTGGGGTGCAGCTGTGTTAAATGCCTTGCTCAAGGGCACTTCAGCCATGTCCTGCCAGTTCAGGCAGCATCCAAAGCTGTAGTAGGCATGTACTAGATATTTAGCAAGTGTAGAAGGGTGTTTGGGTGCATACATACCTTTACTTCAACAACCTTGTTGTTTTTGTTCCAGTCCCAGAGAGACAGCATGTGCTCGTTGGAGTCATCAATCACACAGAGAAATGCCCCTGCATCCTAAGAGAAAGCATTTGGGAATGATTATCAAAGTGCTGAATTCATTTTCATCAAATATTCATCGTGATTAATTGTTGTGCTATATGTGGCAGGCAGTACGTACCGCGTTTGAAAAAGCAACAGAACTGACCCCTCGCTCAAATGTGCCCAGGCCAATCTGCTGCAGGGTCACCAGTGTAGTGGAGTCCCAGATATGGACAAATGGCTGCAAAGGCTGGTTCACAAACACACAAACAATCTGCACATGCTGAAATAACCGAGCTCTGAAAGCAATTAAGCACTCATTGAACTGTTAATTAAATAAACAAAGTAAATAAAAAAAAAAAAAAAAAAAAAAAAAACAACTTACCTTGCCATCCTTATCTACACCAGCGGTCTGTCCGGATGCTATCAGCACCTTGTCTGGATGAATTGCTAAACTGCATCCCAAGAATTAATGTGACATGATTGTATTGATATTTGTATGTGATATTGATTATGTTTATTAATGTTCATTGCAAAATAAAAAAGAAAGAGTCGTAGGATTTTGATCAAATTTTGACAAATTGACAAAAAGCATACTGTATCTTGTACTGGACTACTGTCATGTATGTACCATCTGATTTCAACTCACCATCGTACACAGTCTGTGTGTTTACGGTAATGCCGTTGCGTCCGCTTGGAGACATGGTAAAGGACTACCACACAGGCTATGAAATACACCGCCTCTCCTGTGGGCAGCATATACAAGTTCCCTCTACAGTCACGCCCTCTGTAACCATAGCTATAACCAGGCAGTCAAGGGTATGAACAGTATTACAGTATAATGTTCCACAGACTAATAACAGGAATAACTAAATATAATAGGATGGTATGTTTCGAAAACACCTGCACTAAAGTACACCGAATTGTAAGGTTTACATAGAAAAACATTTTATGCTCCAACAATGGTAGCAACAAGAGGCAGCACAACAACAGTTTCATAGAGTAAACAACTACTGCCTATAACTCAATTTTACCCCCCAAAATTTTGAAACTGTACCAGTTCATACCTAGAAAATCCAAGGTATGTAAATAGAAAATTGAGAAATATCTTTTTTGTTCAGATATTGAAAAATCCTAGTGCATCTAACAGAATATTGTATCATGAAAAATTCTTTTTTTCATTCAAAAAAAGGAAAATGTTATTTTTTATGTAATTTGATATTTCAAAATTGTAATCAATTTTGGTTAGTATGGCTTATAGCTCATGAAAATCAGAAATCCAGAATCTCAAATAAGTACCGTATTTTCCGGACTATAAGCCGCTACTTTTTGTCCACGCTTTAAACCATGCTTCTTATAATGAGGTGCAGTTTTTTCTTCTTTTATATGTTATGTTCCAGGGTGCGGCTTATGGTCCGGTGCGGCTTATAGTCCGGAAAATACGGTACATATTTCATTTTGAGTTTGTATGTATTACTAATATCAGGCAATATCAACATTACATCAAAAGGCTTTAAATGTGTAACTTTAAGTGTAATAAATATAAATTTACAGTCACGGGAAAAAGTTAGGAAACCCCAAGAACAACTTTTTGAACATATTTAAATATATGGACGGTGGATCTTCATTTTATCTATAGTGAGAGATGGAGGTGATATAACTAATCAAATACAGCTGATGAAATGTCTTTTAAACATAATTTGCAAAATTCTTGTGAGGAAAAATTTAGGACACCCTATACCCTAACAGTTGGTATTTGCTCCTTTGGCTGAAATAAGGTCAATTAAATGTTTCTTATAACCAATCTACCAGCCTCTGACATCAACTGGAACAAAGATTTTCCCATTCTTTCATTCCTTGGGAATGCTTTCAGTTATGTGATGTTTCAGAGTTTTTGTACACATTTTCTTCAAGCCCTCCCTGATACAAGGAAGATTTCAAAGCACAGAGTAGGCAACACATTGGACCTCGATTTCAGAAGATCTGCCCCTGCACTGGATCTGACAGTTACTCCTTTTCACTTTTCGTCCTTCACACTCTCCCTCTCTTCTTTTCCAGCACACACAGTCTCCTTAACTTCTCCCACCTTTCACCGCAAGCTTCGCTCTCTCTCTCTCTCCCTCATCTCTTACCTCCTCTAGTCCAACCACAATTCCTCCTTCTCCTCCCTCCCACTGGAAACCGCTACAAGCACTTTCCTTTCATCCATCTCCTCTTCAGTCAACCTTCTCTGACCTCTCTCTCCAAGACTTGCAAGAACCTCCAGACCTACCCCATGGCTAACAGAGGTTCCGCACACCAACTGAAGAGAGTTGAGAGTATCTGATAGAAGGTGGAGAAAACCTGTATTTACCAGCTCTTCTTTCTCGATTTTCAGTGAAAGAACTGCTGCAGTGTCATCCTTTTTCAAGGAGAGACTGGAAGCAGCGGCATGTGATCCACGTGAGCTCTTTTCCATCATCTCTTCTCTTAAACCCCCCCTACCCTCACCCCAGAAGATTTAGTCAAATTCTTTGAAGAGAAGTTTGACAAGATCTGCCATTCCTTTCTAGCTACCTCTGCTCCTTCCAACAAGACAATTTCCTCCTCCTCCTGCATCTCTGTCTTGTATCTATTTCAGACAATTGCCATCTTGTCATTTCAAGACTAGACTACAGCAACTCCCTTCTAGCTGGCCTTCCTATGCAGACCATCAGGCCCTTGCAACTCATCCAAAATGCAGCGGCACAACTCATCTTCAATGTTCCCAATTTCAGTCTTGTAGCTCCTCTGCTACGTTCCCTTCATTGGGTTCCTCTAGCTACACGCAACAGATTCCATACCCTGATGTCTAAAAGGCAAAAATGGACCAGCCCCTCTGTAATTGTTGGCAAAAGCCAAAACTGTGATTGTCCCTTCTTCACACTTCACATGGTATGAGGTTCTTGTGCTCAAATGCTGTGTTTGGTTTGTGTCAAACATGTCTTCTCTTACTGCACCTAATTAATTCAAATTTGGATTCATCTGCCAAGGCACGTTGTTCCATCCATGCCCTGATGATTTTTTGACAGCAAAGGTTTCCTCCTTGCTCACCTCCCATAAAAACAAACAAACATGTCTTTCTGATCGATGCTGCACTTTGACATCAACTATGGCAACCTCAACTTGCTAAGACGGCCTGAACTGCCCATGATGGCAGTTGTTTTAAATGTTCTCCAGTTTCCTGGACAGTGGAACTGCTGATTTCTAATGTTTGAAGATCAAATCCCTTCCCAGACTCATCTGGCTCTACAACATTCTTTCTAAAGACATCAGAGCTCCTTGGATACCTCTCTCATCAACAATAAAGAGCAAACAAAACTAATTTCAGAATAGAATAGAACTTTAATGATCCCTTGGGAGGGTTCCTTCAGGGAAATTAAGGGATTTAAATAAGACACTTTCCTACAATGTCCTCTCTATCGATGGTCTAATCATTTGCAGCTCATTTGCTCCACCTATCTGTAATTAAAGTAGTAATAAATGTGGGGGTGTCCTAACTTTTTCCTCACAAGACAATTACATTTCTATAATTACATTTGAAAAAAATGATTTCTTCCATTTCGTGTGTTTATTATATCACCTCCATCTCTCCATATGGCTCAAATGAAGATTAAATGTTTAAATATGTCCATGGGGTGCCACATATGTGTGACAAAACTATATGTGACAGTTTACCTTTTTTTTAAATTAAATTATGAACAAACAAAAACTTTATTATTCAATTTTTTTGAGCTGCACTAGTATGAATGTCATAATTCACTGAAAAACTTGACAGTAGATGATTGACAGAGGATACACCCAGTCCAGTTCCAGTTTCTCTGAGGGTAGGTCCATCCTAAGTTCATCGTAGTTCTGGATGTTTGAGGGAATGTACATGGTGATTGGCCGCCCACGGATGAACATTTTGATCGACTGACCTATGAACCAATTAAAACAAGATGAAAATGATACAGTTATAATTAAAAAAAGACTTTATACAAGATATATAATAGGTTACATCTTGTCCTTAATATAATACTAGTCTGGACACTATAACAATCCAGTACTCAAGAAGATGACTAAACAGTACTTTATACTGCCATAACAGTTTAAATACTCGGACACCATTTTTTATCAAAGATTTTAATAAGATTTATAACTACCAGCTTTATTTTCATCAGGTTTCATCTTCATTTTTCCCTGCTAAGTTTAATAAGCAATGAAGATTTGCTTTCTCCAATCCATTACTGAAATAATGTACTAATTGTGTTAACACCAAGTGTTAATTGCTTGACTGAAATGTTGTTTAAACAGCTGCAATGAGGGCTAATGGGTGTGTGCTGACATCACAACAAATCGATTCAATTAAAAGACCGTCTTGTATCACTGATGCATGTTTTATATCAAAGGAAAGCTGGTTTAACAACACTCTAATCATAGTGGAAACCTTTTCGAAAGAAAACCTCTGAACTTGAATTAATGCTGGCAGATCACGACACTTACTAGTACGGCATCACGCCTCACGTACTTTAGTTTCACAACAATCTGAACCTGCCAGTAAATGACAGTAACTAGGGACACCCCGAAATGGGCACGGTGCTGCTTTTATTTTTCTATGTAAATATCATTTGATGTCAAGAAGCATTTGTGTGTAGAAACCAACCTGGATTAGCATTATGGAGCGAGGGAACTGTGTGGTTACTGCTGTGATGTTTTATTTTACATACATTTCCTTTCAATTACCATTTAAAGAACCCTACAGGTTTAATTGCAGTTTAGCTGCTAAAAAAAAAGCCCCGGGACTCAACTGTATTCAGACATTCACCGATACTATCACACTTTGTTTGACAGTGTCACGTATTTACATGTGATACGGTTTTATTTAACCCACGTAACCAAGCAAGTCATTAATAACACGTTTAATCACAGTTAAAGAAATAAAAGATGTTGATTTTTATTAGAACATTTTGATCAGCTCAGGTGTGTCAAACTACACCTCCAACAGGGCAGTGTGGCTGCAGCCTTTTACTACAGCCAAACAGAAGCACATGTAATCAGTTTATTGGAAGACTGGCCAATTAATTAATTTAATGCAATCAAGGGTCACGGCCACGGCCACACCGGCTCGTTGTGGATAAGGTGATAGCTGGTGTGCACAAACCACTGATGAGCGGTGTAAATATGGCAGTGCAGTTCTTCTTTCACCAAACTATCAATGAGGTTTTTTTTTTAACATTAGGATATTATATGTGTTCATTTTATTAAGATATAAGGTAACACTGGTGCTTTCAACTCAGCACTCAGTGTCTTAGTGTGAACAATAAAACAGAGAAACCTACCCTGTGTTCCTCTCCTGGACCCCTGTGCTCCTGTACAAAGGCAGAAAGACACAGATGAACGGTTAAATAGATTTCCATCATCACCACCACCTATTCTAGTCCTGACCCAACTCCCCAGGAGTATCTGTAGAAATCAACCCAGATCACTCTGCTTTAAAAGGTGTCCTGTGTGTCTTGGCATAGTTGAACAATAATAGTTTATGCACTGCAGTGTCTGACAACCAACACAGCACTGGGAATGGGCTCCGATTGGCCCAGTGGTCTAAGGAATACAATGATCCAGTGATCATAGATTCAAATCCTGGGTCATGCGGCCTGCCACCAACAGCGAACGAGTCTGAAAGAACAAAATTGGCCATGCTCTCTCTGGATGGGTAGAGGGCATCTACCCACATCAAACCCAGTTCGAGGCACCTGTTATTTTATCTGAGCCGGGGATCTTCTGGAACTGCCTTCCTCCATTGGCTGCCCAGGAATGATCCAATGGCAGCAGTCTGAAAAGCGGTAGAGGCTGACTTTGCATGTGTCAGAGGAGGCATGTGCTTGTTTTGACCCTCCCAATGTTGGGAGCATCGTATGTGATACGGGAAGAGTCTTCATGTGGATGGGTAATTGGAATTTCCGAATTGGGGAAAAAATGTGGATGAAACAATACAAAATATATACAGTACAGTGCATAGTTTTTAACACATTTAGCTGAGTTTTGCAGTCTAGAATCATTATATTTACATCTCCAAAATTTATACACACCCAGCCCACTAGTGAAAACCTCTAATCATAGCTGTAGGAGAAAATGGAGTTTTGATACTTGCATGCTGTTTTCCGAGACAATCTTTGCCACAATTGTGCTTCAGTAACACTGGTGTTCAGCATCACTTCTAGACATTGCTACATGAACCAGGTTTTGTGATCATGGCTTGAGGGTAACTCAAGCTGGCAAATCAGGAAACTAAAATCAGGGAAATGAGCTGGAATTCATGCTTGGCTAAAAGCTAACCCTATCTCTGCCAGGGAACAATTCAGGTGGATGTTGCTTGTGATAGTCTTAAAGCTAATCTCTTCATACTTACAGGCTATGCTATTTTTTTTCCCACAAGCCCATCATAAAAGAAGAGTGTTTTTCATTATGAGGTCAAATAACAGGGTTGTAAATAGATTTGTCTGGGCATTTTCACCTCATTCCAAATCGTATTATTATCGTATTATTTAGATATCATAGAACAATTATCAGTACTAGATAAATGTTTTTCTTTAGCATATTGAAGCTGAAAAGAAGCCCAAGGATTTAGATTTCCACCACTGAGCTTAAGGGATTCTTGAATAAGTCAGGGATGGAAAGCTCATCTGTGTCCACTGCAATGGTATGACAATAAAAAGTGGAAGCCAAAAAAGTCTCACACTTGGCAGACAAACTCCGTGACAGTGATCTGTTTAGAAGGATTACATAATGCAGAGTGCTTTAGGATCAAGTAGTGTTCCTGTAATATTCATATTCTATACGTCCAGGAGGAGGTACGGTTCTTCAAGCAATTTATGGTAAACTCCAACCAGCGTAATTCAATGAGAACCTGGAACTGAAGAACTTCCACTGATAAGCTACTAAAGTCGGAGGCTGGGCTCAGCGTCAGTCCCGTGATGAAGCCCTCTCACCCTCATGTAATATCACTTAAAGGTGCTTGCTTTCACGGTGCAGGTGACTTAGATGACCTAGAATTTGCTAAATCAGTGCAAGGAAAATGTCTGCCACAACAGGAAACTGCCATCCATCATTTCTGGCAGATAGCTGTGAGTTGTGTGGTAACATAACTGACCACATCGAGTGAATTTCCAGCAGGAGCTGGGAGTAACAAGCCCTTCTGTGTCTAATGCGGCGCGCTCTCTCTCTGTAGAGAGTTTGTGTATGTATTTTGAATCGTGTGTTACAGTGCAGGGAGACTGTCCATCTTAACTCATGGTTGGTGGAGATCTATATATAAACCATGTTCTTTCACAGTCATGCTATTTTCAGATTTCCAAACACTGCCTAGATTATGGGGATTTTTTTTTGTTTTGCAAATTCAATTGCTTCAACCTTACCCTGTAAACACATTCACACATGTTTTACTTCTTGTTGTGGCAGACCCTACCATCATTTGTGGTTTTAACCAGAGGGCAGGTGTGAGCTAGATGTTTCAATATGCATGAAAGACTGCATAGTCTGTGAATCCCCCAAAAGACAATGTTTTCAGAGTGGCCAGAATTATATCTAAAGATTGAGAGAAGGAATTGCTTGCATGATGTATTTGATTGCAACTATACAAGAACATAGGCTGGGTTTATTCGTTCAAAAGCAATTTCAGAAGGACATGGGCTGGTTTGAGCTGTCTGTTGCAATCCAACAACACAACCTAAGTTCATCTATTGGCTATCCAATCAAGGAGAACATGGGCTGGGTTCACAACCAGTATTGTTTTGAACATTCATTCAGAACAGAACTAAATTAAATGAGCAGTTCACTATTTTTTTTTTTGGACTTCGTTTGTAAACAGATTAAAATTCCAAACGTAATATCTCACGTCAGTTTTATAGCTTGCATTTAATCCTTTACTTCTACTGTTTTTCAGGGGAATATTGTGAAAAATCTATCCATTATCACAAGTTCTCGTAATACACTATGGCCCGAAGATCACAAGTTCAAATCCCACGTCAGGCTTCTTCGCCATCAGCAGCCAGAGCCACAGAGAGCACTACTGGCAATGTGGTTAGATGGAGATGGGGATCTGGCACTGTCATATGAGCACGTTGAATTAAACTAAACCAAATTAAATTATGAACAACAATAAACAAAACATTTTCACTACATTCTAATTTCCTGGGTCTCCGAACTAGTTATATGTGAAATTAGCTGCCTTTGTCTCAAGCACTAACCAAACACACCAGCATTTTGTAAATGAGGTCACATATACACACACTCACAAACTGTTGTGAGAGACATCCAGAAGGTTTAGTATGTGTCACTTAGGGACTACATGCGTTAAAGTGCTGGGGAAGTTTCCCATCTCTTCAAGGGTCTGTGACACATACATCACAATGGGCTACTGTGGGTTAATGAAGTCTCTCCACGTTGTATATTAATAGTATCTAGGAAGGAGATATGATTTGTTTGTAGGTATCAGCATTAGACTGTAGCATAATTACAATCGGTTACTATTATCTGAGTGGACTGTAGAATGTGGAATGTCATTTATGTAAATTATGTAATATGGAGTTATATAGGAACCCCTGTCCAACTCATTTTAGTACTTAATCTGCTCCCAACACAACTGATCCAGCTAAAAAACAAAGCCCTTTCTGAGGTGAAGGTAGTAGGTTAGAGCAGAAAACCACTTAAATGTGCAGGGTAGGCAGTTCTCCAGGAGCCGGGTTGAGAATGACCTGAGTTTCCTTCCAATGTGATGTGCCAAAAAAAAAAAAAAAGAGAAAAGAAAGAGAATGGCAATTTCATTTGGGGCTGATAAATCAGCCAACCAAATATTAAGGCCCACTGACTGACCAGATTGGGGTCAAAAGGGGTCTTTTAACAGATTTTCAAAGAATTATGTCCCTTTTCCTGGGGAGACCACAATCTGTCATGTGAATTCACCCCAAGGTATACGAATAGAAAAGGATTTGGTATTTTTCCTGGAGCGTCATGCGCCAAGATCCTGCCTGTGCACACAGTGTCTGCTGGTGAAGACAGGTGAGACGGATGACAGTGTGCGTTTATGAAGAGTGTGGAGTGAAGTCATTTCCAGATGAGTTGGAGTGGATTATTGCAGACCAGGGAGCCAGCACTGGGTCAAGACCCAATGGGCGGTAAATCGTTGTGTTTCACTACATTGTTGAGGAACGTGTGAGGAGAAAAACTTTTTTAATTACCTGTGTTTGAGAGGAGGTCTTTGGCTCGGCTATCAGGATAAAGGAAAAGAAAACAAGAAACAAAGACATAGGAAAGATCAATGGGCTGTATAATAATCTCCATTAACATAAGATTGAATCTCCATCTCCAAACCAAACTACAGCTCTATTGTACACTCATGACATCAAATTTGATTTATCTAAGATGGGCATTCCTTCATCTATTGAATTTTCAATGGATTTGATTACTGAATTTTTGATGGATGTTACAACTACTGTGCTGGGACAGTTCAGACATTTTAGACCCTTTTCCTTAAGAGCCAATGTCATGACAAACTGAATTTTCCTTTCTGTTTTGAAAGTTTGAACAATACCCCACTCTGTACTTGGAATTTTTAATCCTATTTTTTTGTGATCAACACAAACATACACTCGTCATCAAAAAATTGTTGCACCCAGAAGGAAGTGTGGGATTGCAGTGCTAATCAGAAGGTAAATAAAGGTTACCGGGACTGATATGGGTGATATTTACTGAGCTACACAGAAGTAGTGTCTCTTAGTTTAGCGTCAGGTATAATGCAACATGCCAGTCATCTCGGTATGGAGTTCTAGAGGTTCCTAATGGTGTCCTGAGAGAATCCATTCCATTTAGCTAGAACATTCGCACTCAGTTCCTGCAAATTTTGCAGTAGGGGTGGAGTCAACATATTTCGTCCAACAGCATCCCACACATTTTCAGTCAGGGATAGGTCTGGCGATGCGACTAGTCACGGAATAGTATCGGTGTCTTTGAGGTAAGCCTGAGACGGCTGCAGTATGTGATCAAGCACTGTCCTCTTGGAATAGCACTCTGGAGTGTGATTTTAAAAAAGATAGGAATACTGGGTGAAGGACCTCATTATCATAATGGTGGGCTGTCAAAGTGCCTGTAATGGCATTGTATGAAATTGTCTTCTGGACGTGTGACAATAAACCGTTGGAGTTGTTGTTGGTCTCCACCAAGACAAAAGTGGTACTCATCACTGAAGATGACCCTCTGATATTCTGAGTATCTGGCCACCACTGCAAAAGTGTGATTCCTTGCTGATTCCTTCTCAATACAAATATTTCTTTGGTGAGGAGTGTACACATGCCTCCTGAGCTTAAAGCACAGACTGTTCTTAAAATATAAAACTGCACAAACATTATAAGAATGACAGAATATACCCTAAATTATCACCAGTAAAGTACTGGGAAATGGATGTGGATTGACTCACCCCTCCAGGCTTGGGGATCGGGTGAGGAGGTTGGTGGAGGATGCTGCCTTCTTAGGCATTCTCTGTTTACTCTTGTCCTGGATGTCCTTGCTCAGTTTCTCGCTATTCCTCCGTACTCTGAACATAAGATCCAGTGATTAGACACATGATATCAGTCTAGAAGTGACGCTCCAGCGAAAATTCAGCTACAGACAATTTGTGAACTAATCTGAAGACAACACTTACTAGTAAGTCAAACTTACACAACAGTATAACATACAGTGTCAAAGACCACACACCCAAATCTGAGATTACCTCACACCTCAAGGCAGTTTCAGGCAAAAATGGAATGTGCTGATTTAGACATGCAGTGGCTGATTGTTGGACGGTAAAATGTGAACACCCTCTCAGGTTAAAGGAGATTTCCACACATCTGTCACAAAAATGTCTGTATAATTAAATCACTGTGACGTTCTTTACACTGGTGGTGATTTAACCCAGAGGATGCAGTGCCTTCACTATGAGTTTAGCCATTTTTACAGTTTTATTTCAAATGAATAATGAACCTTCACAAACCTGAATCTATATAGAAATACACATATATCAATTTTGCTAATTGAATGTAAAAGGGTTGTAAATAAAAGGATTTGGGCACATAAACCTCTCCCCTATGGCTTTTAAGGCGTTTTAGATTCATTGTAAAACTGTCTCAAGCATCAGGTCGACAGTATTTGAAAGCATTTCAAGTACCCCATTTTTGTGAAACCTCCTGAGATGACTTCAGCCATGGTTGGCTTTTTGCATTGCATGAATATACACAGCAGACCTTCTCCAAAGTGGGCTTTCCTTAGCTTTTATCTTAGCATGGATACTCCCAAGATTTACCCTGACACAGCTAGGAATAAGCATCAACAGACTTTTGCTACTGGGCTGGAAATATGTACATTTTGGGGGCATAAAATTAGACAAGACTGTAAGATTCTTGAGGTTTTGAGTGTGTGCGTTTTACAACTCTGTATGGCTGGATTTTCATTCATTTCAGTGACGTGACGGTAGTGTTTGAGGTTCGCGGTTTGTCACTTCCACGTACCAAACTATGAGAGAAAAAACAAAAAACAAATACAGCTGCCCACTCTAGAGCACTGTTAATGATTGTAATTATGCCGAAATGTCACAAAATGTGGAATTCCCCTTTGAGGGTAGCTGAACAGGATGATACTTTTGGAAATCTCAATGAAGAATGACGGTATTGTTTCAGAGATACGGAAGAGTATATCCAAACACTCAATACTCTGTGTGGGTGTGTGAGTGCATGTGCGCTCAGGGGTTGTTTCCTTTGACACACACCCCATTTCCTGTTCCTCTAAAACCTCCATGCATTCTCCAATACAAAGAACGCGAAACAGGAAATGAGTGGCCACTGTCCATGTTTGTGGTGACGGGCAGGGAAGTGAAACTGGCATCAACTCCATCGATAAGGTGTTTCAAATGATCAAAAAGGCTAACCCTGTCTTTTTCACAGTCTACACCTTCAGTTCTAAAACAGGGACATGGAGCAGGTGAATAGATCTGCATTAAAAAGACCAGATCATCTTTTCCTTAAAACATGATGCAATCATAATTTAGGTGTCTAAAGTTTCTCACGAGACTAGAACATGGATGTCCAAACCTTTTTTTGGTTGGGGTCAAAAATTCAATACAATAGGCCTCCAAGTGGCAAATGCACTAGCACTATGATTCCAGCACTGCGGGTTTGAATCTCGGGTTATGCTGCTTGCCTTTGGCAGCACTGGCTGAAGGCCACCCCGTAACTTAGAAGAGTTCAAGAACGTGCTGCTGACAGCTTGGTGCAGATACTCCAGATAGTTTCAGATGTCTTGTAGAGAGAACAAACAGAGAACCGACAGTATATGAGGCAGGCGGTCAAAGGTTTTGGCTTCTTGGTATTGTGTGAGGGGATGGAGTTAGAGAAGATTTCTGGAAGGCCAAGCAGAACATCCTCAGGGGCCACCTCTGCAAAGGCAGTGGCTAGAATCTTATGAACGCAACCAGTGAGAGCCATGATGTATTTTAAAGTGATACTTTTATCACAATTCTATCCTTACCTCAGATGTAGTTGATCAGCCAAGACCTGTTGGCAGTCTGAAATGTATTTCTTTAGTTTGGATGTTTGGTAACAGGTAAGACATCTGCACACTGCATGCCAAAATATCACATTTGCCTCAAAGTGGCCTGTGATGTTAAGTAATCTCAAACAGACCTGCTTTAATCTCTTTCTTGTTTGTAGACCATTCACGTTTAGTTTCCTAATGAACACGAACACATCTGATAGTCATTAGACCACACACACACACACACACGCACACACTGTGTTGTGTAGTTAGTCAGTAACCAAGAAACATTGTTAATGCACTGATTAAAAGATCACCCAAAGTTCTGCATGCAGAAAGAGCAAATCATCCCATTAAATCATCCAAAGAACAGCGATTCACATTAATCATTAGATATGATTGGGTTAGTACGATTTCCCAAACAAATCTCAAACCATCGTTACCCAGCAGCAGTTCAAAGTCCTGTCGGCAATGTGGGGAGAGTATCTTTATCAGCTGTGGTAAAATGTACATTATAAACAAACAGCTACTTCCATCCTCTTCCACCGATTTAGGCTTGAGGCCTTCATTTGTTCTACATACTCAGGCAGATCACAGGATGCTGCCGACTGTGCTATTCTACCCTGAGGCCTACAGGGCCGCACAAATTGTGTGTGTATGCTACACTTATCCCAAATGGTCCCCAGTCGCTTTTTCAAGCAAGTCTAATTATTCGTTTGCGCGTCTCTCAGCACCACGAAGCTGCTCGATTCTGACGCCGCCATCCTTGCTGTCCTTATCATATAGAGCTTCCAAATTCACACACAATGCTGGCACCATTTCTTACCAAACACGAGGCCAAGCTTCCCGTGTGAATTCTTCTAGTGACCCGACTTGCACTCAAGTGCGTTTATGAAAGTCTCTGAATCTTCACATTTCTAATTACAAGTGTTTTGTCGAGAGTAGAAGCATTTTACAAATTTGCACCCAGTACTTAGTGAACTGCTGTTTTTACAGCTCTTTCAAAGTTGCAGAGCAGTCAACACCTTTCAATTAAGCTTTCAGGCAACTACATACACTATACTTATCCTCATCCATATATAGCAACCGGCTCTAGTTAAGGGCAGGGCTGGGTTGGTCTCTAATAACCGATTAACCCTGGTCCCCGAACAAGACTATGATACTTTACTCTTTCTGATAAAGTCTAGGTTTGGACTACTTCACGTAGTGATGTTAGTGGAGGCTCTTCAATTCCCATTCTTTTTGTAGGCATAATGTCTGCACAGCTTTAAAAATAAACTACTCATTAAAATGATTTTCATACACAATTCCCCTAAAATCATTAGTCAGCAAGTAATCGTAAGGTGTATTATCCAAGTAAGATCTGCATAATTAACATATTATTATCACTAATATATTAGTATACTGATGTTATCACCCTTAAGACTTTTATCAGCATTTTTTCTTCATTTTCCTCTTTTCTGTCAGTTTGTTGCGGTTGTTCTTTAAATTGTGTCCAAGTTTCACGATGAATGGAACAATAAAATCTTGACAGAAATAGAAAAAAATATATTTTACATTACCATTTGCTTGCAGTTATTTGATTTGTTTTGGTATCTAATAATATCAGAGCAACTAATATGAATATTGGTGAGTATATTGCAACTGATATATGTTACCACGTTACCAATCTGTTCTGAATCCGATTTCTGCAGTTATCTGATCATTCAAGTGGTCATGTAAACAGCGTCATGTGATTTCTTACATCAGAGTAAGGTTCATAAATCTCATTTAGAAATCTGATGAAGCGTGTTGGAGAGTAGCTCAGTAATCAGATTTCTCAGGGCATGTATGCGGCTTTGTACACTCAGATTTCCTTTCCGTTTTCAGAGTCTGCGCATGCACTCTTCCTGATGAGTTGCACCTGTCTCTGATCAAGAGACCAGCACACAGTATGAACCAGTGGGGCGAACCAGTCTTCCTGTCACACCCACGGTATTCTGTGTGATTACTGGCTGGTAGTATAAATCTGCTTACTGCCTGACTCATGTAAACCTGGAGTTTCCCCATTATTTGATTACCAAAGTGCATGTAAACATAATCTGACTTTCTACAGTTACTGAGTGCATATGAACACACTCTGCTAGTAACTACAATATTTATTTGGTAATTACTTATTGTCCAAGTAATGTACATAACCTAAATCATAAGGATGAGGCTTGTTGGCCAACTAATATGAATATTAGGATTATTATTTATATATAATTATTGTAGATTCTCGTGTAAATAACTAATATGAATGCTAATAGAACTAATAAGGGATTAAATCTGTGTAATGTGTAAATATGACTATCCATAGTGAATATGACTAAAATCACTATTACTAATATATGCTAGCTTACTGCTAATTACAGTTAAACACTTGAATTAATAATGTATTGTTTTATGTATTATTCAATAACTAATCTAATCGATTATAAACTAATGTTAGTTCTATCGTTATGAGAGCAAGCAACTCTAGATCCACATGCAGGCTGTTAATGCTGTTAAACTGCATCTTGGATGAAAGCTATGTCCCCCAGGTGTTACTACTCAGGACTGCAGTAGAGTAAGTGCACGGTTAGAGAAGCAGTACCAGAAGCAGCATGGACATGCAGGAAAGAATAAACTCAGTTTGATCAATGGTTTGAACGCACAGTGTCTTGTCGCCCTCCATAATGGGAGACAAGGGTCCGCTGTGGGGGCTGCTGGAAGACTCTTTAGGAGGCGCTGGAGAGCTGGAGGTTGGGGTTTGTGGGGCAGAGCCTTGGCTTTCGTCACTACTTTTACTCTGCTGTTGCTGGAGAGTTCTGACTGTGGTGGGCTGGATGGGGTCCTCCACCACAGAGCGCCAGCTTCTGTCCTTCTCCCGCTCTTCTTCGTTGCCCTCTTCCTCCTGCGTCTCCTGATGGAGCTTGTTCAGAGCCTCCTCCATAAGGGAAACGCCCTCTGGAAGTGCATCCTCCAGACAAAGGCTCTTGGAAGGGGCCAGTGGTGTTCTTGTGGGCTCAGGGGTCCAGGGGTCGGTTTGGGTCGACCTTTCACTAGTGGCTGCTTTCATGATGGGGACGGAGTGGGCTGTACTGCCCTCCCCATTTTCAGAGTTTGAGACATGACTGAAGACACACACACACACACACACACACACACACACACATACACAGAGTAATCTGTAATATTTACAGGATGGATAAAATTCCTTCAATTGGAAAAAAAAATACATGAATTATTGCTCAAATTGCTTAATCTGTTGGTTATTATTTGATGCATTTAACCATTAATCCCTTGCATTATTTTACTTTGACTTTGAGTCACAAACAACACTTCTGCAGTTTAATGGCAAAACCATTAAATGGAAGTAAATGACGGAAAGGTTCAAATCAGAGCTTCCTTGAGGATAGGCTGAACCCTGATTTCCCATGTGGGAGGTCAGTGAGTAAACCACCAGGCTACAGATGTAGCATGATGAAACATTACTATATTCTTAACTACATCTTCTTCTTTTTTGGCTGCTCCCTTTAGGGGTCTCCACGGTGGATCACCTGCCTGATCCGCATTTTGGCACAAGTTTTACGCCGGATGCACTTTCCTGACGAAACCCTCACCATTTATCCGGGCATGGGACCGGCACCAGAAGTGCACAAAGTACACCACTAATGGCTGGTTACACACTACATTCTTAACTACTGCTCTTTCAAAATGCTTCAGAAGATAAGAGATAAGATAAGAAAGCTTCATCCTGAAGGAAACTGAAGTTATGTTCTTCCACAGTTGTGTGATAAATGTGTGAAGCAGTGTTGTCTAGACTCATATCACATTTGCATTAACACAAGAAGCTTCTTAAGGAATGATTGGATCATCACTGTCACACAAAACTCCTGTATCTACACAACAGCAACTTTACAGGAGAAGGAAAAAAACCTTCATGTTCACCAGATGTCAATGGAAAAAGATAGTATTCCAAATCATTTTGGAGCATTGGGTATATTGAAATAATACGATTAGTTTGTGTGACAGCGACAATATATTTCTTAGTATTTTACATCCATATTATATATATATATATATATTTTTTTTTTTTTTTTTTTTGAAGGTTATATAGAAAATAAAACTGTTCAGGGGACTCCAAACAGTCTTACAGCAGACTTTAGATTGACTCCACCCCACCTGATCAAACTAATTACTGCTTTCAGTAGTTCCTGATTGGTTGAACGCGGTGTTTAGATTTGGGTTGGAACTGAAACCAACAGTAAAGTAACTCTTTAAGAACAGGCTCGATGACCCTTGGCTTAAATGATGAGTAGATGAATTTTTTTATATAATGATTTCAATCTTGCTGAAACATTTTTCCTCACCCTTGCTCTGCTCTGCCCCCTGCTCTCATCACCTCCTCTACACTGCTCCCCTCAACCTCCATTCACGCACTCATGTACAAACTGTGGACGGGGCATAAGTGTGTACAAAGAAGAAATGAAGATCAAATTTCAATGTTTAAATATAGTAAAAAAAAAAGTCTATACGGTGTCCTCATTTTTTCACACTGTATTTTTCACAACATATATTGTATCACATATGGCATATCACCATTCAGCTAACATATTTTGGGATATGCGTTACTAACCTGCTTTACTTATTCAGGGCATTTGAGTTCATCTCCAGCTCCTCCTGCTGACACTACAATGGCTTTGATACTGTGATGAACAGTGGCAGTGTCTCATAAACACTGTTAACAGGCTTCAAGTGGACACAGGATTAGAACCAACTCCCTCACTGATCACAAGGCGCCATGGTATGTCTCATGGTGCCTCATGCACTGAATCCGGAGTTCATTGTCAAGTGGTCCATTTCAGGCATTTAAAACGGTCAATAAAACCAAACAGAACTCAATCACTGACTTACAAGTGATCCTTGGTTTATTACATGAAAATCGTTTTAATTGAGCTCAATGAAGTTAAACCCTCAAGGCTACACCGTGTAGGACCTAAAATAGCAAATATGTTTTAAACACCACATTTCTGTGTTTATGGAACATGGTCATAAATCAGGTATCGTTGACAGCATGAACATAACAAGCATCTGTAACCCACTTTTAGAGAATCGGGTTACAGTTGTTTGGCTCTGTGATGCACTGCTTGAAGCTAGAGCTACGACTGAAGCGATTATTCAACTTTTGCATAAAATTGTGGCTTTTTTTTGGGATCCATTGTTTTTTAAATGATTAAATATCAAATAAGATTAAACCGAAGTTGCTTTGAAAAAGGCTCAAAGAATTGCTTAATAGCACGTCTCTGTTCTCCGTCTCCTCTCCTTATACCCTGCTGAATATTGCTCTCACAGA
Source organism: Acestrorhynchus altus (assembly GCA_034509495.1). Classification (NCBI taxonomy): domain Eukaryota; kingdom Metazoa; phylum Chordata; class Actinopteri; order Characiformes; family Acestrorhynchidae; genus Acestrorhynchus; species Acestrorhynchus altus. Next base: position 14,918,639 of record CM067524.1, read on the forward strand.
AAGAAGGCATTTCCTTCCAAACCAAGCAAGCCTGAAACACCACTAACTGAGTAGTTACAAGAAACCAAAGTCACGTGGTACACAAGTTTTCCCTCACTCTCCCTCTTTTGCTGGAAGTTGTTCAGTTGTCCCAGGCTCTGAGGGTGCCAAGGAATGTTGTGCCGTTTCTTTGTTGTACTAAATGTGTGGGAGGGCGCCTCGCATTTCTCACAAGCGTGCTTCAAGTCTACTTGAGCAAATCAGATCTCCAGGGAAGTGTTACAGAGAGAAGCTGTTGTAAGACCGTGGCTGTTGATCAGCAGTTCTGACTTCAAATAAACAGATTTAATGCTGTATTTCATGCACTGCAAGTCACTCGTTTTGAAGCCAGGGTCACAGCTGTGGTCCTAGTGGAACAGTGAATTATTATATAAACATACGTATATAAACATGCTTACAACTGTAGAGTCACATGGCGAGGTTTCTTCCTGTACATGAAGGGACGTGTTCGAGGAAATGGGGGTCTTCACGGCTGGAATAAACAGTTTGAAAAAGCCCTACAATAATCAAAAGCTCTTGCACGAGTACCTGTTCACTGGGTGATGCAGACCATCCAGAGAACTGGTTGAGAGCCTACAGGGTTTGGAGTATCCATCAATGCAGAAAGACTGATTCAACATCCGAGCTGCACCAGGGTTCACTGGGGTCACATGAACACACACAGACACAGGAATGTGTAATGCCGTTTGCAACATTTATGTAAGGTTAATAAACAAAGGTACATTGATCTTTAGAATCCTATAACTGAGTACATTCAATTATAATAATATCAATAATAATATTTAATGATGTTTATGTTCATTTTATTTGATCTGTGTGTGCAGTCATTGCATACATGACAAATCCTGGTCTTTCAGTACCACTGACTCACTTGTTTTAGAGTTTTCCTTCCAGTACTCCAGGGACAGGATTGTCACGTATGCAATCAAACACAAAAATCTAGATCTACAGTTTGTAGTATAGTAAAAAGTCTCTCCTTGGCAGTAGAGACAGCTACTTCAAAAAAAAGCAGCATAAACCTTTTATACTTTAAATAAACTATTTACCCATTCCTTTTTGGAATATACTTTATGGACATAAGTATTTGGTGTTTACTCATTCATTATTTCTTCCAAAATCAAGGGTTAAAGAGATTTTCTTGGAGCAATATATATATATATATATATATATATATATATATATATATACTCTATATACATACCTACACACACACACACACACACACACACACAGGGGGGGGGTTGGACAAGCTGAAACACCTGTCATTTTAATGTGGGGAGGTTTCATGGCTACATTGGAGCAGCCTGGTGGCCAATCTTCATTAAGTGCACATTGCACCAGTAAGAGCAGAGTGTGAAGGTTCAATTAGCAGGGAAGAGCAGAGTTTTGCTCAAAATACTGCAATGCACACAACATTATGGGTGACAGACCAGAGTTCAAAAGAGGACAAATTGTTGGTGCACCTCTTGCTGGTGCATCTGTGACCAAGACAGCAAGTCTTTGTGATGTATCAAGAGCCACGGTATCCAGGGTAACATCAGCACCACCAAGAAGGACCAACCACATCCAACAGGATTAACTGTGAACGCAAGAGGAAGCTGTCTGAAAGGGATGTTCGCGTGTTAACCCGGACTGTATCCAAAAAATGTCATTCCATAGACGAACTGGCGCTGTATTGGCTGCAAAAGGAGGCCCTAGTTCACCATACTAATAAATTATTGTGGTCTAAAACCAGGTGTTTCAGTTTCATTGTCCAACCCCTGTATATATATATATACACTGTATAATACACATTACACTTTAATTACAGAAGTTTTTACCAGCAATCAGCTGCTGCTTAAGTAGTGGGATCTGCTGGTCGTGGAGACGAAGTTTGCGTAAAGCATCTGCCAATGAGGACTTGAGCAATGTGATTTCATCTTCTTGCGCCTGCAGTCGCACCTCCAAGAGAGAGAGCCTGTCTGGAAACTCTGCACTGCTCCCAGCCGACACATCATCTGCACATGCATTCATAAACAAAGACACACACACACACACACACACACACCACACACACACACACACACACACACACACACACACACACACACACACACACACACAAAAAAAAAGCAGTCAGCACCTGGTCTCCCAAGCTCATCGTAATAAAATTATGAGATGTCACTGTATGGTCAGGGTGATACTCTTACAGTGATTCACTGGTTCTGGAAACCAGGTCCAGAACATTAAAACAGCTCCATGAAACACAGCCAAACAGGACACTGCAAATACCATCAGTGGGGACATTTCATACAAAGCCTGCAGACAGTCAGGGCCGATTAACTGAGCAAATTCGTGGCATGTCAGAAAACGAGCTGACATTCAATATCTGCTTATGACAAAAACCTGTTCACTTCCATCAGGGCTGCACAAATGATCATTTCAGCATCACCCTTCTAATATGCACATGTTCACTGTACATGCAGGACATGCGATGTTTTGCTTTTTTTCAGCTTGAAACTATCAAAAGAAAAATATCTGCACTGTTCTTAATTTACATTAGATATATCCCACATAGATAGATTATAGATATCACACACACACACACACACATACAGTATATACTTAATATCTGCTCAATAAACATATCTGTTCAACGTCATATGTGCACAATGAACATATATAAACATATCTGGTCAATTTTATATCTGCACAATGAACATATCTGTTCAATAAACATATCTGTTCAATAAACATATCTGTTCAATGTCATATCTGCACAATGAACATATCTGCTCAATAAACATATCTGCTCAATTTTATATCTGCACAATAAACATATCTGCTCAATAAACATATCTGTTCAATGTCATATCTGCACAATGAACATATATAAACATATCTGGTCAATAAACATATCTGCTCAATTTTATATCTGCACAATGAACATATACGTTCAATATCATATCTGCACAATGAACATATATAAACATATCTGGTCAATTTTATATCTGCACAATGAACATATCTGTTCAATAAACATATCTGTTCAATATCATATCTGCTCAATAAACATATCTGCTCAATAAACATATCTGCTCAATTTTATATCTGCTCAATAAACATATCTGCTCAATATTATATCAGCCCAGTAAACATATCTGCAACATTTCCTGCTCAATATCATATCTGCCCAAGATCACTCCAAGATTTACTCCAATTTGGATTCACAGAGTTACAGATTATTAACATCAAGCCATGTTGGATCACTGATTTCTACTGACCACTGCTGAAAAATCCTATATCCTAATAATATTGCAATATATAACACAAAAGAAAATGTATTTGTGAAGTCATGTTCCAGCATAGTACAGCCCTAACTTCCTCTTTGTAAGTAAAGGAGGCAGGAGTTGGTTATGCTCTTACCGTCCATATATACTACAGATTTCATCTGCTAAATCTATCGGCGTTCACCTCATCAGTAAAAACCAGTGGCCCAGTTTCAGTGTTAGATATACACACCCACACCATAACAGAGCGCTTTCACTATGTTTGACAGAAAATGTGGTAACATTTGGATCCTTCTCCCCAAAAAAGACCAAAACAAATGTTGAAGTTTGCAGTTTAATTCTATTGGATAAAAGGTTTGAATGGGGTATTATCTGCTAAAGTAATATCTATATTGTGGTTAATAAAACCACATAAACTGCACATAAAGCACAGGTTACAATGCACAACATGACCCGTTTAACATCTCAGTTCTGAAAGAATGAAGGATGATTATATTTTTAGTTTAATTCTTGCAAAACCCATTAATTTCCAGTTTTCATTGTTGTTCCTCAAACCAAAGCCCTGGTTTTTCCATCTGTACGTACAGCAGAACTGTGAAAGATCTGAAGTCTGACTTCTTCTAATGACTAAGTTTATCAACAACATGTAGTTCTGTTTGAGCAGGTCCTTTTTCCAAGGAAATCCTCCACCAAACCTTTTCATCACCTGATGCAGAAAAGGCGTCAAGTTTTGTAACGTGTACTTAATTCTAGTGACATAGTATATCACAGATACCAGTTTACCAGTATAGATTTCACATAATATTGCTTTTTACTTTTAGAGGCAGTGACGTTACAAAACACTGTTCATTCCATAGGTCTAATAACAACTAATATTCCCATCAAAGAAGGTCTTGTCAGGGTAGGTATTCTTTTAGCTCATAGTACAAGAAGCTCTAGTAGTACTACAGTACTAGTACTAGTTGTATTAACGTCACTGACCTGGCAGGACATGTCTGCCCTCAACTCCCCAACTGCTCCCCCCAGGCACTGTGGAATAGGCTGCCCACTGCTACATGCATGGGTGTGTGTGTGTGTGTGTGTGTGTGTGTGTGTGTGTGTGTGTGTGTGTGTGTGTGAATTCACTAGTGTATATAAGTCACATACCTGTCTTGTTCATGTCCTGTCTGGTCTTTCCTTTGTTTATCGCCCCTCATGCTTCAGGGCACATGTCATGTCTCCGCCCATTCCCTGCTGTGTCTCATGTATGGTCAGGTCCAGGTGTTAATTATCACGTCTCATTATTGAAGTCCTGCTGTCCTGAGTCCGTCCTTGTCAGTCTTCTTGTCTACCCGTCTTGTCAACATGTCTTGTCGTGACGGTTAGTGTAAGTGGACTGTGCGATCTGTTTGTAAATACAACCCTGTACCTGACAATGTGTGTGTGTTTCACTGTGTGGACGAGTTAAAGGTGCATGACAAATTTCCCCGTGTGCAAGCAGAGTGGATCTACATGCACGTTTATGTTTTATATCACCATTTAGCTACAATATACTGGGATATGTCCTAGGATGTACATATAAATCAAATTTTATTACACTGACATATTGTGAAGACTGACATATGTGTCATAGATGAATCTCAATTTGCTGTATGAATGAAGAATCATCATTAAAATGCATGTTACAAAAACCCTTGGGGGGGAAAATGTTGCAGCAACACAGCATCTAACCACAGTAAACACCTCAACGGACTTTTCCATAGGTGTGGCGTTGTTACTCGCATGAACTGACCAAACTAGCAGAGCTCTGTGACACTTCTGGTGCTTTCCAACACAAACTCCTCCACTCGACCCAACCCTGATTTCTCCCAGCAGACTCGCCCCTTCGCTTTGATTTTACTGCTTCCTATTGTCGGCTTGTTTTGTTACAGTATGGATTTCATCAATCTGACATGCAGTCTCTTCTGTTAACCTTTCAGTGTCCGAGTTACAGGAACAACCAGGACCTGTTTGGTGTTCAACGGTTGCTCCTTTAGTTTTTCACTGGAACTCTGCAGCCAAAAGGTAGCCAGTTTAATGACAATAGAAGGTGATGTACAAAAATGATATCCAGACAACACCTTGCAACAACATTTGCATCCAACAGAAGGTAAATGGTCATAAATAGAGTTGCTTAAAGCAACATTGTAGCTGTGTAACCTTAAAATAATTGCTTTGAAATCATTGTAATTCTCCACTAAGTCCAATCGTACTAAGGTCGGTACTTTCCAAAGTAATACCAGTTGTTTACACACACTTCAGAAACGCTTGGTCAGAATGGTCACTTCTTCAAATTCAAGTTCTCATCCATTATTTGAGATCCTTCAGATTCTCAATGCTCACGAAATCAATAATCTTAATATTTCAGTCATATTATAATATAGTATTTTCTCTTATAATCACAACCTTCTACCCAACTGCTTTGAAAAAACCTTCCAATCATCCCCAAGCAGAGATTCAGACATATGGACCCACATCTTATCCTATGGTGCCTCAAACTAATGTGTAATATTTGCTGCTGACAGACCAGTACAAGTGCAATACCTACACAATTTCTAGTCAAGACTTCTTCAGAAAATGTGCAATATCCACACAACTACATATGTCAACATGTACATTTGAACAGTTTTTAGGGATTTTTTATGTTTGTTTTGCAAACAGATGTTTATTTCTTTATATAACATATAATATATATTTCCCCCCAGTGCAATAATAAAAGGCTATCTTGCCTTATCCAATTCAATTCTTAAGTGCACCACTATTCCACAAGATCTCCCATCTCCATTCAAATTTCTGTACAACATCATGCAAACAATTCCCACTCTTTTATCGAGGACCTTTGATTTGGCCGTCTTTCTGATCTAAAAATATTTTTTTTAAAAACTGCTCAAACTTTTCTTCTTTCACCTCAACAGTGCATCTTATTTTCATATTTTTACTTACTCTTATTATAAAGCTGAAAGTGCCTTTGCAAGCTTACAAGTGCAAATACTCTCTTGTTTTGTGTTGCTTGTCACATACACTCCCCAACTGCAGGCTACACTGTGACATATGTTAAAAAAGCACATCACAGTTCTAGCTATGTTGCTTTATGAGGTCAGACAGCAAAGACAAAGCTATGTGCAAAGGCTGGTATATAGTTGCCACAATCATCTCCACTCCAACCATGTTTCTTTTTGTGCTTTCAGACTAGTCGCAAAAAATTGGATCTCTACCACGCGGTTTGCTGATTTTTCTCAATGGGAAAAAATCTCAGTGACAAACCACACAGACACCTCTGTACCGGCTCTGGTCTGCAAAAAGTATGCTGAGGTCTTAAATCACAGAGCAGGGGCATTTCATTAAAAAAAAATTAAGATTCAGAGAATCTTCTCAAGCCAAGGTCAAGAACATCGTTCATTACGGTTCATTCAGTGCCACATCCTGTATGCTGGGGCACCAAAACTTATATGAACATTCTATGCCACTTTCATAATTAGGTCAGCAACTAAATGACATAAAGTTACATATACAATTATAATTCAGTATTTTAACAATATTTATTGTCAGTTTTCACTCTAAACTGGATGGATTCCAAATTAAACATTCTTTCTCATTTCAAGTTAAATGTAAAAATTAAAGCAACGCTGTTGAAAACAAAAAAGTTCATCTTAAAATAACATTCTTGTCTCATAGTCACACTGTCATTACTGACTTTGATGTCTAGTGCCATTTCAAGACATACTGGTTTAGAACTGCCTGTGGGAAAAATAAGCATGTACAAATCTGTCTATTCTGGAAAAAAAGCTTGGGTATTACGGCACACTCTTCTTCTTTTTACAACGTGCCATGCAAATTTACTTTCCTCTGACTCTCATTATAATAAACAGATCTGATTGGCTGAGTAACATCATATGTGATATGGAAAACATGAGTGAGTGAGTTTCCTTAGCTACTAAACCTGCACTGTAAATGCTTAAACATAACAGTTCCCAACAGTTTATTTGTACCGTATTTTCCGGACTGTAAGACGCACCGGAATATAAGCTGCACCCGCAAAGTAAAAAAAAAAAAAAAACCCTGGAAAATAACATATATAAGAAGAAAAAGCTGCATCTCATTATAAGCCGCATAGTTTAAATTGTGGGAAAAAAGTAGCGGCTGATAGTCCAGAAAATACGGTACTTAATTTACTAAATGTACTTATTTTTTGTACTTGTAATTTAACCAGTCCACACAACGTGTACTGATTTAAGCAAACAGTTTACACAATATAACTTTAATGTACAGTTTTCAATTAGATTTTTAGCTGCAGCACAAAATGAAAGAAACAACATTTAAACAACACTCGTGTCTTGGATGCTAGACTTCATTTTGTGTAAGGGTGAAAGTAGATGTTTGGCTAAATTATTGCTTTAAATTGTGGTTGCATGAAAAGACCACAGACACACCCGCAGTGTGAGCACAGACAGGGATTTAGTAAAACTCATGGGTTAAATTTTACACCATGCTTTCACTTGGTTTAACATTTGGTTCAACAGAGAACATTGTATAAATCATGAAGCAACAGATGGATCTTATTTATTCACTGTTATTACATTACTTATAATGGGAGGTGTGTAAATGATTCACAAAATATGGATTTGATTCAATATGACACAGTGATGTCTTGATAATGATTTTTCAACACAGCAAAACTAAGAAGTGCCTGAATTTGTGCTTCAACATTTAGACCCTGATTTTGTGGCATATTTTTGTAGTCTGAGATACTTTCAAGAAAAAAATGTGTTTAGAGGAGACAGTCACACATGCCAGATATTGTTATTGTCAAGAGATCCTAGGCTACTCAAATTTGTCTTCATTTGAAAACTCATTTTATTATTAATATTATTATTATTTTGCTTAATACACTGAATAATTAAGGCTGTTGGCAACTGGTCATCCAGAGTTTTTTTTTAGCTGAAAATGCAAGAATTTTGCTATTTGTAATGATTAGATTGTTATGATTAGCATATTTATAATAAGTTACTCCAGATACTTGACAGTAGTCCAAATAAAATAAAACAAACAAACTGAATTTATTATTTTTGTTATTCTGAGGACTTTTATAATGAAATCTGAGCAAAGAGACAAAGCAAAAAAAAACCTTACTTCTCATTTGCATTCATAACCCAATATCTAGGTCAGTGACATCATTAACCCCGCCCCCTCTTGTTGATCAGTCAGAGTCTTCATGCAGGTTGAGCGGTTGATGTGGACAGAGCAGTAAACTTGCACAGGAAGACTAACTGTTAAACTAAAGGGGGACTTCACACAAAATCACATCTCATCACTCTTAGACATGTTTGGTTCCTTTTCTTTTATGCCAGCACATACTGTTTCAATAACAGTTTGGTTTTTCTTAACCAGTGACCTAAAGTAGATTATAATCAAATGGACTTATCGATTTATCTAAGTTTATTCACTTACTTTATCCAACATTTTCCTCCAAACATAATTTTTCAAAACATAAGATGTAAAAAAAAAAAAAAAAAAAAAAAGGTTTCTTTTCTTCACTGTCTGAACTGTCGCTCCCACAAATCAAAACAAAAAACAACAACATACATTTCAAAATTATTTTGTGAAGGACAAATGTCAGATTCTAAGGTTTCAGGTTTGTGAGTGACGGCAACTATAATGTCTCAGTGAGAGTTGATTAATTCTCTTCATGGTTCAGTTTGTGATTGTGTGGCAGGACTTTTTTTTTTTTTTTTTTTAAAAAAAGGAAATTTCATGAAGGATCACATGAGCAGCAGCAGGTTTTATTTAGGCTTCAACAGTAGCTGTTGACTCATTAGTAACATAAACTGGGCTGTTACAGGCTGTGGAAATGCTCCATTAACATGACCAATTAGTGGTCATTTCCACTCATTTTCATTTAGGAGATCAAGATTTGTACAAACTACAGTTGATATGGGCCACATAATATGGTGCTATAGTAATACCACCTCTGCAGGCTCATTTTGTGTCAGTGGATTACCATTTTTATTTTTATTTTTGAATGGACTGAATCCACACAGAGGACAGTTTTATCTTTTGCATGAAAAGGCAGTTAAGCAAACAAATGATTAACAAATTATTTAAACAACTGATATCAAAACTGAATCAGAGATGTCTGAAATTGTGCAGTAAGTACTTAGAAGGGATCTTGTGTGAAACATACTGAAATTCCCTCTGAACCAGTTCAGTTAGGTTGAGCCTTCAACCATATAAAAGTATAATATCTGAAACAAAATATGTTTTGATGTATTTTAGCAGGTTTCCATTTCCACTTCATCCACCAATGAATTTGTTCGGTCTGGGTGATACGGGCAAAAAAATCATATCCCGATATATTTAAGGTGAACATGATATACAATATGATATATGATGAAAAAAAATGTGAACAAATGTAAAAAAAATAGGAAAATCATTTTTCCATTTTTTTTTACTATATTTAAACATACTGAAATATGATCTTAATTTCTTCTTTCTACAGACTAAGTCTTCATAGTGTGTACATGACAACACGAATGGGGTGGAGGGGAGCAGAGTACAGGGGCAGAGCAGAGCGTGGGAGCAGAAAAAAAAAATGCTTCCGCAAAATTGAAACAGAACCTTATTTATAAGATTTCAAACTCGATAAACATCATCACTTCAGCTCATATCTTGCTCTATTCACAATATGAATATGGTGCCCAGCCCTATCAATCTACTGAAACTTAAGATGTTTTTTCCTCCTGTAAAATAACAAATATGAATATGAAATATGACTAATATGAATTCATTTGAGAAAGACATGCAGAACTGCCCTTCACAGCACTGCAGTATGACGGAGGGAATCGTGGCTGAAAGTCCAGGGTGCACAAACAGTGTTTAACTGTGTCAAAAATAAAACACTTCACTAAATACATGGTAATTAAGCGGAAAGTTATAAATGATACTGTGAAGGAGACTGTCTCAGGTTCTGTAGATAAGGTGGGATGTTGAACACACCAAAATATCCAGCCTTACAGAGTCTTACAGCTACAATATAAGACTGTTTGCTCTCCTTCAGCCCGTGGTGTTTATGACATGAAAAAAGTCTCTCTAGCCACACACACACACACACACACACCCACACACCCACACACACACACACACACACACACACACACACACACACACACAAACATAATGTGCTGATCCAGGGTCACTATTTGTCCCCCAGAATCTTAGTGCTGGCATTTAAACCCATCTCAGGTTTTAAGGAGTCCTACAAAAGACAAATGACCTCAATTCTTCAAAAGATCTGATCTGCTCTCTAACCTTCCCTCAGACTAACGTTCATCCCTGCTCTCAGCTATGTTCCTCTATCCCTAACCAGAGAATACGTGAGGAGGGAACCCAGGAAGATGAATGTGAGGAAGGCAGCAGGTCCAGACAGCATCAGCCCTGGGACCCTAAGGCACTGTGCAGACCAACTGTGTGAGATGTTAAAGGACATTTTAACGTAAGACTGAACCAGGAGAGATTATAAAGCTATAGTGTGACAAATAGCTAACACACCAAAACTCTGTACTGCAGTTAAAGCTCAGCATTTAAACCACAGGACCTTCAGTCTGTTAAGTGTCTTCCAAATGACCAACATCTTGCATAGTTCCAAACCAATATACATCAATAACTCAAAAACATAGATTACAGTATGTGAGAATATTTAAGTTACATAAAGGTCAACAGGATCATTAAAATGGGTTCAGCATGACTCCATTAAAAAGACAGCCTGACACAGTCAGGGGTGTATTTTCATTGGACAGTTTGTTCTGTTTTGCTTCTCTGAAAATGACTCAAAGGGGAACATTCAATCTTTCATAAAGCAAACTTTAGAGAGAAAACCTACTGTTTATTTCGTTTTTATGTATTTTGGACTTGACATGAGGCTGATAGACTGCCATACCAGTATGGTATCATAAACACTCGTTTCAAAACACTCTTAAAGCAGCCAGGATTGGACAACCATTGTCGTGAAGGTGAGATGTGCCAGTGTGCAAACTGTGTGTGGGATGGTGCTGCTTATCTGAGAGTTTCCAAATATAAGTATATATTTGTAAAACTTGTCAACTGAATAAGATATACTTTAGATATATTAATGGTCATATATATCATACTAATATCTGTATCAGGATATAACAGCAGGATATGGGCTTTATATGAACATTTTTAAAGAACATTGGGTTTCAGTCTTGCAGAAATCTTTTTTTCTGCTCCCTCGGTCTGCTCCTCCTCTACTCTGCTCCGTTCCACTCCATTTGCGCCCTCATGTACACACAGGAGGTGGCATATTGGTTCGTGTGCATAAAGAAGGAATGATCAAATTTCAATATTTGAAATCTGTTAAGATGAATTTCACATGATTTAACTCAGTCAGTCAGGGTGGCAGCAGTGCGATGTATAAAATCTGATCTCAGTGATTTGGAGAGGAGCACGATTATTGGTGCCAGACAAGCTGCTTTGAGTATTTCGAGGACTGCTGGTGTCTGGGAAGCACAACAGTCTCCTGAGTTTTACATCTGGTTAGTGGCTTTGTTGATTAGAAAGGTCCACAGATAATGGTCAAACTGGTTCCAGCTAAGCTGCAGTGGGCACAGACTCACCTAAACTGGACAACTGAAGACTGGAAAAACCTAGCCTGAGCTGATGAATCTTGATTTGGGTAGTGTCAGAATTTGGAGTCAACAGCCTATATTTATGGATCCAACCTGCCTTCTGCCAACAGTCCAGGCTGGTGGAGGTTGGGTAGTGGTGTGGGGAGTGTTTTCGTGGCACCCTTTGAGCTTGTTAATAACAATCAACCGTCAATTGACCATGGGCTTCCCTTTTGCCACGGTTGACCATCTTCTAAAGGCTAATCCCAGCATGGTGACGCACCACATCTCAAAACAAAAGTCAGCTCATACTGGTTTCTTTAACAATGTGAATCCAGTATGGAAAGGGAAAAATGGTTTGTTCATAAGGCCCAGTGTTGTCATGTTTGATGTGACTTTATGTGATCCTTTTATTCCCACCTTTTTCTAAAGATTATTTTCCAGGACACTGACGATCTAGCTGGTATGATAATTGAATCGCACCAAACCTGGCCTCTTTTCATACCATTTCATATCTATTTTCTGTTAACAGTGAAGCTTTGCATTTGAAGAGACGTTAAAAGTAAAAGTGAGAACGTGCTGTTAGCAAGTATTCAGAATCACCTTGATGGTACACGGACTAGAATAGTTAAAATGGCATCTGTATCGTTCCCACCCGGTGCCAAAATGCCACATTTGCTCTATGAAACATCAGTGAAGCTGCCAAACAACCTCTGTCCAGAACTAAGTGAGTCATATTTGTGTAAAGTCCCGTAATATGACTCCACCTCAGTCCACATGCTTCTTTCACTTCAGATGAATGCACGTGTGAAGTTCTTCAGAAGAAGATGCTTAGCCTTAGTTAACAGTCGGAGCTCCTCAAAAGAGATATGATCTAGTTTCTCAACCCTGGCCCTGGAGGCACCGCTGCACGTTTTACCTCTTACACACACTCCGCAGTTCTGGAGGGCTTGTTAATGAGCCGATTCGTTGAATCAGGTGTGGTGGGAGCAGGGAAAGCTCTACGATGTGCGAGTCGGGGGAAGGGGTGCCTCCAGAGCCAGGGTTGAGAATGTTGAAATAATTATTCAGGACGATCCAAGATTTTCCAACTATTTTCCAGGTTTATCGTGACACATGGGAAGCATGTTGTGATTCTACAGACCTTTAAACAATGATTCTGAGTCCATAAATAGTGTCAAACTATACCGAGAGGACAGATATGAGTGTATTAACAATCACTTGAAGACTGGTGATTTTTTTTAACAAATAATGTTTTTAATACTGTATGGAAATTGGGACACCCTTCCTGAACACTGAACACATCTGTTGCTCTATTTGCAATCAGTTGTTAAACAGAAATTGTACAAAAATTGCACTAAAATCCCACTTTGTGCAAATTTGCTGTAATCTCAGAACTGCATAACATCAGCTCACACAGACAAGCCATCCTACCCTTCTGACTTTGGGCAAATATCGCAGCCACAATGTCTGCCAAGCGTTTATCTCCCCCAAAGATTAATGACTTTCCTTCAGCCCTCTGCAAAAACTTACTTTGCCTACAGCAGAAACGTCCAACCATGCTATCAGCATGATCACACGCCTCACAAGCAACCCAGAAAAAGAGAAAGACATTAGCAGTGATTGAACCCTTTGACTACAATGGAACAGGAGCGATGTTGACATTAAACCAGGTTCAACTGGCAGGGCGTCTAAAAGATTGATGTATCTGCTGAGGGTTCTGCACAAACCAGAACCAGAGAAACTGGGATGTTACTGCTCAGTGCGTGACAAGAGAACTGTGCTGTAATGCAATACGTTCCAAGTGGTTTGTGTTTCAAGAGGAACAATCAAAAGGCAGGAACAAAGGCCTGCTCTACTTTTTTTTTGTTTTTTTGCCTATTAGGCCCTTCTTCTTTCTTTGGGAAAAAAGTGAAGCGGATTCAAACTGGTGTTTGTGGAATGGATCATAAGTTTTGTGGTCAAACACACAGCACAGCACAGTTCCTACAAGCGTGGAAATAAAGCTGCTGCAGATAGTTCTTTGAAAGAGTGTGTAGAAGAACGATGAGTGAAGGACCTTTAACGGTTCCAATAAAAATGGTCCTCAAAAAACGGTTCTTTGGGAAAAGTAGTCCCACTCTATCACTCAAATAAGCCTTTAAGTGCATTTTAAGAGAATAAGTTCATAAAAAAATAATGAAAAAACGAGTAAATAAATGCAAATGAAAGCACTTCCAAAGCTTAATCCATAATCCAATAAAATCCAATCCTGCAGTCAAACTCCACAGCGCCACACGCGCATGTTTCTCAAGCCACAAATGCACAGTAGCTCGTGACCAGACATCTCATTAGCCTGTTTAACTGTGTACAGTCTGCCGCATTTATATAAACCTGTGGCGTGCTTATTTGTGGAACAGGAATTCACAGGCATTCGTTTCTTTTGCCCGGAGTCACCAAAGTCACGAGTGCTAATTCAACACCAGGACGAAGCTGGCTCTGAAGGCTATCTGAGGCTGCCCAGGCTGCATGGTTAGGAATCACATGTTCAAAAGTGCTGAAAGCTCCTTTAAGAGGAGGTTCTGAACATCATCCAAGCGGACATCAGGAACCAATTAGCAATTTGTCTTCATCTGGCTCCTCTTTGCCTTCTCGTTCAATTGAACACGTATAAGCCGAAGGAACAGAGCTCGTTCCTGAAACCAAGCATTTGCTTTCTCTCTCTCTCTCTCTCTCTCTCTCTCTCTTTCTCTTTCTCTCTCTCTCTCTCTCTCTCTCTCTCTCTCTCTCTTCTCTCTCTCTCTCTCTCTCTCTCATTCTGACCTCAGCTGACAGAAAAACACTGATATGGCTGGAGTGCTTGGGCGAGCTAGCTGAATAAGCCCAGGGAGATGATGAGCTATTTGTGGTGTGTGTCTCAGATGTCCTGACCTTCAGAACAGAAAATGACAGCAAAGTGTCGTGCCTTTGGCTGTTCCAGACAGCGCATGTTTCGCGTGTACAGTTCGCGTGCAAAACCTACGTGACTGAAAAATGTAATATTTCAGTATAGACCATGTGCCTCCATCCATCCATCATCTGCTGCTTATCGGCATACAGCGTAAACTAGCAAGGCCCAGACCCTTCTCCCCAGCTTATACTTCCAGCTCTTGGGACATGGCACATTCCCAGAACAGCTGGGACTATAGTCTCTCCAAGATTCTTTTGGGCCCTGATCTGATCTGAGTACCTTAATGCTGACTGTCACCTGAAACGGATCCAGTCCTGTCGGTGTAAATAACTCAGCCATCCACGTAGGGAAGATGGGCTGTTAAAAGTAGAATCATTCTGGACTCATTTAAAACAGTCTAGCTTGCAATTTTAATTAATTACTTCAAAATTTATGAATGATCAGGATCATTTGATGAACAGATTGTGCTATGATTTGGTTTTCTACAGTGTGTGTGTGTGTGTGTGTGTGTGTGTGTGTGTGTGTGTGTGTGTGTGTGTATGTACCAATAGTAATTACTCCTTATTTTTTGGTTCTAAGGCACTGCTCAGTGAGTTTATTTCCTCAAATGGAGGTAATGGAATAAAATATGCCTAAGTACATAAACTGTGATCGTGTCAGCGTGGACAAAACGCCTGAAAATAGACAAATATTTTACACAGAATAATGACACAGCAAACCACAGATATTTACATTACGTTTCCACTGAAACTGCTCTTGCATTTGAGATGCTCCTCACACAATTGGCGAGAAATATTTCCATTAATGCCACCTAGAGGACCCCAGAGGGTGCTTAGAACCAAAATTGGATTGGGATTAAAAATCTTAGCACAAATGATGAAAAATGCCGGGTGGGCCTGTCTGAGTCCGGTTTGAACTGAGATATCCCTGCTATGTATTATTCAGTAACTAATATGTAAGAACTGTGGTTATGAGTGAGAACCAGGAGATAAACAGGGTTAAATTGCCATCTTGGAAAGCTATGTCCTCCAGGTGGTACTTCTTGGCACTGCAGTGAATAAGTTAGAACTCAGACAGAAGCAGTATGGACATGTAGGAAAGACCCAGACTCCGATTTGATCTCTTTACACTTCTTTTCTGCCTTCTTTTTTTCTTTTTTTCTTTCTTTCTTTCTTTCTTTCTTTCTTTCTTTCTTTCTTTCTTTCTTTCTTTCTTTCTTTCTTTTCTTCTGTAAAATTGCCATTTTGGATATTAAAGGATTTTGTGTGACACTGATAACATATACTGGGAGTGTTGTAGCAAACTCTTCATTATTTCCACATTTAAAACTGTTAAAAGCTTGTGATAAACAGAGCAATAAAAAACAGTCCATCAATTGCTAAAGAATTAGAAAGGTCTGTGTGCAGGGTAGTTGAAATTCAAATCCAGCAACCAGATTTATCTCTTTACTTCATGATTGGTCACGGCAAACAGAGCATTTCTTCACGCTGACTCAGCAGAGAAAGATCTCTCACTCTCCTTTGTCCCTAAATACCATGACTTTCCACGATCATTTCTGTAGGTCATGATCAAAGGGCTTTTAAATATATAATCACCAACAATCTGGTGTCAAAGAAATAAGATGAGTCTGAGTGATCAGTCAAAACTCCCGCAGGACTCAACCATTTTTTCAAAGAAGTATGTGAAATGTCACAGTATTTTATTTTACTGATGTATGCAAACCAGTTAGACCAGACAGGATGCGAAAAGAAGAAGAAAGAAAGAAAGAAAAAGAAAAGAAGAAAGAAAGAAAGAAGAAAGAAAGAAAGAAGAAAGAAAGAAAGAAAGAAAGAAAGAAGAGAAAGAAGAAAGAAAGAAAGAAAGAGAAAGAAAGAAAGAAAGAAGAAAGTACAGAAAAGAAAAAACAAAAGAAAGAAAGACAAAGAAAAACAAAGACAGAAAGAAGACAAAGAAAAAGAAAGACAAAGAAAAACAAAGACAGAAAAGAAGACAAAGAAAAAGACCAAGACAGAAAGAAAGACAGACAGAAAGAAAGCAAAGAAAAAGAAAAAAAAGAAAGAAAGAAAGAAAGAAAGAAAGAAAGAAAGAAAGAAAGAAAGAAAGAAAGAAAGAAAGAAAGAAAGAAAGAAAGAAAGAAAGAAAGAAAGAAAATGTTTGTTGGTTCAACACTTTGCTATTAATTGAAGTTTCATTGCTTTGTGTGTCGTATTTGCGGCTACTGAGCTGTAACCATCAGTGGTCCTAAAACCGTTTTTTAGAACCAGAGTTTAATCTGCTCTTCCCGTGCTCCTGAGACCAGTTTAAAACGGATTTAAACCAGAGCTTCACTTTCTCCTGCAACACTCCTAAAACCATTCAAACCACAGCATGAATCAGTTTAAACCAGAGCTTTAAGTTTCTTTCACTGCTCCTAAAACTGGTTTAAACCAGAGCGTTCAGCTCCTCCTCCAGTGTCCCAGACAGTAAAAACTCTACCAGAGATTAAGACACAGATAAGACGGTTATTAATTAATTAATTACTGGCTTCATTTAAGACACCTAAATGTCTGTGTCTCAATACGAAGTGTTTTTGGCTGAACAACTGGGCCCTGACCGACTGACTAACACTGACTCTCAGCTCTGAACACAGCCTCTATAAGAGCTTTACCACTGCATCACAAAAAACATCCATAAAAAGGTCACAGATTATCCCAATTTCAATCAATGTGCGTGCGTGTGCGTGTGTGTGTGTGTGTGTGCGTGTGTGTGTGTGCGTGTGTGTGTGTGCGTGTGAGTGAATGTAATGAATATAAAATATATAAAGTTTCATTTTTGAACTAAATTATCAAAACCTTTTTCTTTTCAGATTCATTAATCATATAATAACACATTTAAAAAAAAACATGTTCATGAACGGTGTCATGGTTCTGCCCCTGCAGGTTCCCCCAGTCTTCTGGGGTTAGCTATGCTATTTAACAATAGTGAAGAACATCCAATGTGATTACGTACCAGTCGCAGACTACGGTTTGGTTCCGTGGCTGGGTACTCCAGAAATAATTTCAACCAGAGCTTTAATCTTTTCATCCATCTCTCCTAAAACCAGCTTCAACCAGAGCTTCACATTTTCCCCTTCACAGGTCCTGACACTCGAAACCTTCTCCTCCAGCTGCGGTGGGGGAATTCACCAAAAATGAATGAAAGATCATATTAAGAACTTCTTGTTCTTCTTCTTTCGGCTGCTCCCTTTAGGGGTCACCACAGCGGGTCATCGGCCTCCTTCTTGCCCTATCCCCTGCCTCCTCTACTGTTACACCAACCATCTCCATGTCCACCTTCACTAAATCCATAAACCTTCTCTGAGGTCATCCTCTTCTCCTTCTGCACCGGCAGCTCCATCTCCAACATTCTTTGTCCGATATGATATTAAGAACCTCTAACTGAATTAAACTATTAAGTTGATAATATTTATTTTTTTAATCCTGTTAATAGGTTCCAGACTGTGTTGCATGAAAGCAACACTGCACTTTTCTTTGGTACAAGCTCCTTGAACTTCTCAATCTGAGTGTCCATCAAAAGCAGAGCTTTAACCTTATTTCAGGCAAGCCCACCATGTACACCAATTAGAGCCCCTGGGCAAGGCTTGCAGCGTTGCATTCAGCCAATATGATTTAAACGTCAGTTACTCTGGATAACAGCAGAGTGGAACACAAACTGGGACCAGTTGTATAAATATTAGTTCCACAGTGAATTGAGGAAGTTCTCTTGTTGAGTTAGAACTCACTGTTAAGGAAAAGTCCCTTCTCTACGTGAAATGGAGTTTCTGAATGGTCCTGCCTCTGAGACAAAACAGACATTCTGATTGGTTCTGTTGTATCGGCACCACTTCTGTAGTTCAGAATCAGAAATACTTTTAATAATCCCGGAGGGAAGATGCAAATGACATAATAACACCTTTTGTAATTACCCTTTGCATGATTAAAGGGTTCTTTCTGTCTTTTGGCTGCTGTAGTTGGTTCTATCAGGACCTTTTTGAAAAGGGTTCAATATAACACCAAAAAGGGTTCTATTATTTGCCTCTAATCTGGGGTCATTCTTGCCAATCCTGACATCGTAACAATAGCACTCTATATAGGTGCTATATAGAACCCTTTTTAAAAAGGTTCTATGTAGAACCCTCTACAGAGCATTCTCTATCAATCTGAAGCAGCATTTCAGGACATAAAACTACAAACGTACATCCATTCATTTTCACTGAGAAGCAGAATTCAGCTCTGGCAGATTGTTTCCCAATCCTGGTAGGAGCTTAGATTTCATCTGGCTGTGTGATTCAGAAATGAAGGTAAATGAAGTCTGCTGATGAACGATAGCCAAGGAATGTGAGCAGCTCCATCACATTCTCACTGAATGTCTCTTTTCATCTTATAAGCCTTTTCTAAGATGGTCATTTAAGGTCTCTTCCAGCCCCAGTGGGCTTAACAGGGAACATTCACATGAAAATGCTGTTTATCTAGATTGCAGACAGCAGTCTGTCTGCCAGTCCCTCGGGTGGTCAAGCACCACATCGCTCTAAACCACAAAGATTAGGCGCTGACTCATGAGCAGCTATTTTAAAAACTATACACACTTACAAATGAGGGTTCTTCAGGAAAGAAAATGGTTCTCTATAGAACCATGAACTCAAAGAACCCTTTGCATGACTAAAGGGTGCTTTGTCTCATCAAAATCGGTTCTTATGGGTTATTATGATGGAAAACATGGAATAATACTACACACTTCAAAGTTAGGGGTTCTTCAAGGGATCTTCAGTAAAGAAAATGGTTCTATATAGAACTCTAAGAGCCCTTTGCATGATTAAAATTGTTCTATATAGCACCAAGAGGGGTTCTACTATTATTACAAGTTTGATTTTATTACGTTACAAATTTTATTCGCTATTAAATTACATACTTTTTTCTTTTGTATTTTATTGTGTCATCTTCTTCCATCCTACAAAGAATGATGCATGCTTCTCTATCATAGTTAAGTGATGGTTCTGCTACAGCTCAAATATTCACAATGTCCTCCCTTTCACTCACACTTACCTTCTCATACTACAGCTTACATTTAGCTCTATGCCCACGACACATACTGATATTTATATCAATACTGGGACATAAACAGTGTGACATACGGGCTATACTGTCAATAAGCGGCAATACTGTCTATAAGTTTTAAAGTTAGGATGTTCTGTTTCAATCTACACAAGTAAATAGTTTTTCAATTTTTAAGTTTTTATATACACTGTACTCCGACAGTGCAATCGTGTATGTATAGTGTTAGTTCATGTAAATATACTCTGCTTATTTATGTATATTTTTCTTGTGTGTATTTTTCATGGATTCTGCACCTTCTTCCAATCCCCCTTACACCCGTGAAATGTGATGTGCTTTAATTGATTTGAAATGCCGAGGCAAGATGCTTGGTGTCTGACCTTTAGTCCTTTAGTATTGCACTGGATGTGCCAGGCCTTGGTTGGATTTCTTGAAAGAGCCTGAATTTGAGCTCAGCAAAGGAGCTCAAAGCCAGTTTCTCTGCATTTCCAAAGAATCTGATTTTAGACGAACTACAGACGCAGAGTTATCATCCACAGATTACTAAAAGTGTTTGTAAATATGGCCCCACTGATTCTTGACATAATCTGATTTTCAGCAGTTATCAGATTGTCATCTGCACGCAAAATGTAAAGAGGCATGTAAGAGTTATGTAAAAGGCAATCGGAATAAAGTGGGAGCAGAATTTGCTATTTAAACACACATTCCAAAAACAAGCCAACAAACAAATACAACCCATAGCACTCGCCTGAGACCCACAACAACATGGCAAATATTTGATTGGAATAAAACAGCTATATGCTGAAACTTTGCAGACATTTTTGAATTCATGGTTGAATTCTTGTTCAACAAAGCATCTTCTTCAGTCAGAGGAGCACGATTTACATAAATACACTCACCATCAAACAAAAAGGTGGCACCCAGAAGGAAGTGTTGGATTGCAATGCCCTTTAGAAGGTCGAGAAAGGTTACCAGGAAAACCAAGCATATATGGGCAAAACTGAGCTACACATATAGAAGCAGTGACTCTCAGTATGGACCAACTCTCAGCATGAAGTTATAGAGGTTCTTAATGGTGTTCTGCAACAATCCATCCAGAGACAGGTCTGGTGATGTGACTGCTGGCACACAGATATGTTTGGTTGTCTCCACCAAGACAAAAGCAGGACTCATCAGTGAAAATGACCCACTGAGATTCTTTACTTTAACGGTGCTTTTCCACTGGAACCAACACTACTCTACTCAACTCTATTCGTCTTTTACCAAGAGGCAAATCTTAGACTAAATTAGACAAAAATTTGAGTAAAATTAGACTATTGCACTATAAGCCCTCGTGCCCCCTGGAGGGGTGAAAACAAAACACAAAGGTGATGGTGAAGTGGAGGGTGTGAAGCTGTTCGACACAATGACGTGGTGGAAATGATGAGTGGGAGGAGATAGTTATCATATAACTTCACATAACACACATTTCAAGCCTTTCCATGATGTCTATACATTTCTTTAGTTAGTTAGTTATACTCATATTCCTTTCTAGATACCCAAAGATGCTTCACAATCGCACCCAACCTGGGCTTACAGACATGCATTCACTCACACACTTACGCATTCCTACACCAAGGCAATTTAAGGTAGCCTGTTCACCACATAACCATGTTTCAGTGAATGTTACAGGAAAATGTGCTGAGTAGAGTCCAGCAGTTTAGGCACCGTGCAGTGGAAATGTTTCTCAAGACTCCCTATCAATGCATCATATCTATCTTTTCCGCCCACCCCAACTGTGAAGCACGGTGACGTTATATTCACTGCTATTTTCTCAAACCTTACATCTGAAGCAATGTTCTCTGCATCATGCCGCCCACCCACTGCTATCGTCTTTCCTGTCAGTGCGGTACTGCGACACCTCTGGAGCCCTACGGCCCAACATCAGCACATCCTCTCCGCCCCTGCACCTTCACTCATCAGTACGTACACACGCACCATGCAAAACCTCAAGGAGACACACACACATTTTCACCTCTCAGAATGAGAATGCACCGCCGCTGCAATGAAAGGCCAACAGTGACACCAGTGCCTTTACCCTGCTGGAGCAGCTGTGGACAGTACAGGCCCAGTATCACGTTTGTATACAGTTAGTTTTTTTCTCGATTCTTGCCGACATACCTTCAACTGGGAGAAGGCTGAGAGGAGTGTAGCTGAGTTAGACATTTCACTTTCAGTTTCTGAAATGCACAATGTAGTGGTACATCAGTGGTCTTTCAGTTCTACACTAGTATGCGGAGAATTTTTCCCTCCAGTTTTGTCATTTACAGCTACAGTTATTGCTAAGTTCACATTTCAGCCCTGATTTTCCACTTGCTGACAGTTTTTGAGCTCGGCAAGATTGACCCCAGACTTCATTGCTATTTGTGAAGTGCCGGGTGAATAGGACCTCAAACCAATATCGCAAATACCGGAACATTTTACCAGCGATTCATTATTTTTTGTAAATAAATAAATAAATATGTTCAACTATTAAATGTGGGGTGTACTTTCTAATGAAAGGTCATACCATACCACACAAGCTGTTTGACTGAGAAGCATTCAAACTGTGCTGTTTTCTCACCACAAAAAGCAGAAATTGCTTTAGTAACATAAATGACCCAATATTAAAAGGATTAAGACAATGTGCCACCAGATTCTTGTCACCCTGATTGTGGGCCAGCTGCAGCTGTTATGAGGACTCACACAAACAGCTTCTATAAACTCAGCCCTTGGTGGCTCAACGGGAAGGATATAGACACAGACTCAATTAGAATGGGGAAATAAGCAGTCTGATCAGGGCTTACTGTAGCTCAGAGAAGTGTTTCCTTCATGTTTTTGGTTTGTCTGTGTGTTACTATGCGTGAATAAATACATTTTTAGTGGCACTGAGTCATTATCTGCAGTTTATCAGTCATGTGACTCTCAATAATTCACAATAATAAAAGACAAATGGACAAGAAAACAGTGAGTGGGAAACGGAGTTTAATGTGTTGGTTTGTGTAAGGAGCTGGAGAAGGAGCTGCGGTGCTGTGCAGTGAGTGAGTGGAGAGAGTTACTATGACGTAGCAACAAGATGCTAGTTGAGGAACTATAATTCAGAGGGAGGAAACGATCACATTAAACTTCTTAAACAAAACGTTCACAGCTCAGTTCATTATTTTCCAAACTGTTGTTTACAAGCAATGAAACACTCAAGGTTGTGTGTCGTCATAAATAATAGCACGTCACGTCTTCAGCTCATGTCTGCTTTATGTAGCATAGCATGTACTAAGCACTAATGCATGCGCTAAACAGATCAAGTCTTGGAACTCAAGCATTTCCCTTTTCGTAGGTCATTTCTGTCCAATTGAACTAAACTATGTATTAAATTTGGAACCAGAGACAAAGGAAGATGTGCGAGTTGACAGGCTGCTCGCATGTAAATGAAAGAAATGATGAATCATACAAACCAAATAGGAAATGCCAGTGTAATAACAGGCAGCAGTAACATATGCAAAATGTTTGATTTGTTTGCTTGAGTCAAACCCAGGTTTCTGATAAGAATAAACGAAACACATGTGGTTTCCTCTTTGGATTCTTCCCGTTAAATGATCTTCAAAAAGTCACTATTTTAAAAGAGTGTCTACCCAACCCCCTCCTTGTGTAACAGCATGAAAAAGCAGATGCAGATAGAGGGGTATGAAACCAAGAGATGCTATGAAATCTTCACAGCAAGATTTCAATATCTAGTGTGAAGCTTTCACAGAAGAGTATCTCTCACAATTTATTGTGGACTTATTGACAGGAACAGATCCTAGGTCAGCCCTCCTACTCCAAGAAGCTTTATGAAAACAGACCATTGTGTGTTTACTCTTTTTTTTTTTCAGCTTCGACAACTTTCTCCTATTGACTCACTTTCTCCACAATAAGAATTTTGCAGGCTGTTGGGAAACAGCCTCGAACTGGACGGCAATTAGAAACGACAGGCACTACAGCACCAAAAAACCCTTCTGATGATTTGGACAATGATCTCTTTTGACACAGTCCAGACCATGGATATGTCCTGCTGCGAAACCATCAAGCGAGCGACTACAGGGAAAGCTGGGACACATTAGCACTTCATCGAGAAGGCAGAGCGGACGTTTGGCGTGCCAGCAGATGCCGAAGGGTTTCCTCCATGTGATATTTACTGTTCCCCCAAGCCTGTGAGCTCCAGCAGTTTATGAGGATGTAAACAAAACAAAAGCCAGTGCGGCGGCACCCCACAATGGTTTCAATATGCTATACAGAAGTGTGTACACCATTAAAAACCTATGTAACAGGAAATAGGATCAGGGCTGCTAAACGACATGCGTGTGTTGGTGGTATTGCAGGCGAGAGATGATATGAGGTACATAGAAGTGGGATGGTGTCACTTTTCCATTTCCTTTAATTGCAATACTGACATCATACCTTTTTTTCTTTAATAACTGTTATGGGTGGAACAATACGTAATCAAATCAGGATACTAAAATGCAAAACAATGGACAACATGCCTCACGGAGAACCATCATTCTGTTAATGCTGCAAAGAAACACTGATTAGTGGAACAAGGATTGCATTGCATTGCGATATCCCAGTGCATTTTAAGGCACTACTGATATTTAATGCAGCTGCACCAAAGAAACAACCACCACTAATCATCAACCTGCTCTGCCACATTCTTATCGTACTCGACACTCCTCCTGCCTCCAGGCTTTTATGTCATTAGTAGATTATGTAACAGTATTGGTATAGTCATCACCATTACTGAGAAACAATACTTTTTAACTGTTTTCAAACGTTTGCGCCCCAATTTGGAAGTGCCAATTACCCAATCCTGTTACCACTCTTCCTCCACCACACATGACGCTCCTGACATTAGGCTGAAGTTAAGTACTGTGTCCACTCACTGTCCCCTCTATTAGTTGCTCCGTCTTGTAGATGTGAAGTCAGAGACAGGAGCTCATCTGTTTTTGCACAGTTTGTGTTGGTCATCCTCCAGTCCTTCATCAGTGCTCACAGGACTGGCTGGAAGTGTTTGGATGGTAGACTGTCCCTCTGTTCGGCAGTGAGACGGAGAGGTTTAAACACTCCAGCAGCACTGCTGTATCTGATCCATTTGTACCAGCACAACACGTACCAACACACCATCACCATGTCAGTGTGACTATAGTGCTGAGAATGACCACCCACAAAATACCTGCTCTGTGGTGGTCCTGACCATAGAAGTATGCATAAAGGATTTTGTATGGTAAATATAATAAGATAATACTGACAGTGGAAATACATTTTATTTCATTATTTCATTTTATTATCGCAGAGCATTTCAGTTGGTCCATTTATTATTTTAAATTTTTGACACAATATAAATAAACACCCGCTGAAACAGCAAAAACGGAGATGCATGTCCCCTAATCGCGATATGATACTGTTTCCATGTTGCCCACCCTTACAAGCTGAAAACTCGCAAATTTAGAAAGTTTCTGATATGAAAGTTGCATCATATGAGTTTAATAAAGCAGATGTATAAAGCAAACAGTAATCTCAATAATTCAACTGATTTCCAAAATCGTACTGGAGTTCACAGACTGTCCAAACCATCAACAGAACTGCAGCACACATCTGGGAGTTCACCAGACACTTTCACAACCGAGATATCTGCTCACCAAGCCACAATAATAACAGCTGGAGACGCTGAGCAACAGTGCTTCCTTTTGGTGGTGAAATGAACACAGCTGGCAGTGAAGAGAGAAGTCATAAAACAAGACAAGCCTCTCTCAGTGACGCAAACCGATGTGGCTTAAAATCCACCCCAAGATTTAGTCCAGACTGTCTCTGTAAAGCTAAGAAACAGCGTCCAGGCCGTGGGATCAAAACTGGGGTGGATTTCTACTTTCTGGACATGGATTACCCACATCTGGTCACCACTGAGACGAACATCAATAAACACCAATAAACTTGAAGGGCTCACATAGGTGAAACCTGGGCTAGATAGGTTGCAGGTGGGCGTGGGTTCTGAGTGGGTTTGTTGGTACTAGGACTTCCCAAATGGTCCCCTTCATTACTGTCCACTTTAGTCTCACATGGGTCCCATGTAGGACCAGACATGCAGCTGACAACCCAGACGGGTCCATGTTTAACCTGGTCCTGGTCCAATTCATTGATTGCCAACATGGAACCATGGACAAAACTATCTGGTTCTGCAAAAAGCACACAGCCTCCATTTTACCCACATCTGATCACCGGCGAGACAAACATTAATAACCACCCAGCCAACATGCTCAAGCAGGGCTCACATGGGTGAAACATGGGGTAGGTTGGGGTTTTGAGTGGGTTGTGCTGGGACCCAGTTAGACTTCATCCCTTCATCCCCTTCATTACAGCCCACTTTAATCTCACATCTGGTCCCGTCTAGGGGCAGACATGCAGCTGACATCCCAGTTGGTCCATGTTAACCTGGTCCTGGTTCAATTCACTGGTCAGCATGGATCCCATGGACAAAACTTTCTGCTTCCCATTTAGATCAACAATCAGAGCCCATACGCACGTGGGCATCAACAGATCCGAACTGAAATCCAAAACAACAAGCTGTCAGTCTGGACTGAGCTGATGTAGAAGAGTCCTGTAAAGCAGAGACACTGAGACTCACCGAGACTGTTTGTTGATCCATCCATATCAGAGCTGCTGTGCTGTTCACACCTGCCTGAAGAAGCTCATGCTGTGAGATGTACAGTCCATTCCTGTCCAGATCAGCCCTGCAGACCCCAAAACACAGCAGCACACGTGCGCGCGCCGAACCAGACCACTCCAAACTCCCCAACCCAGGAAATGAGCTGCGCAGCTGCGGAGGCGAGCAAGTGCACAACTGTTTGTGTGTGTGTGTGTGCGTGTGTGCGTGCGTGCGTGTGTGTGTGTGTGCAGGAGCACCGATCAGTAAGAAAAAAGCCCTCTCTTATCTAAACTCTTACTAATAAGAGGCGCCGCAGTTCCAGTCTAGTCCAGGAAAAAGGAGTGAAGTTATGACTTTATAACAGCTGACTGATTGCGCCCCCTTGTGGCGACGCTGCTAACACTAGCTTGGTTGCATTACAACCGCTGACCGCCAGAGGGCGCCGGAGAGAGGGTGTTGAATGAATGGGGGTGCAAGGAGCTGCGGCTAAAAACGACACATTAAACATGGTTCTTCACCTTCAAGTGGGCACATATCTTCATTTTAGTAACATATAAAGATGCACTACACAGAACATCAACAAATACGTTCCTGTATGCTTCCGATTTTCTGCAGAGGAAGTATTTAGAGCAGTAGGATGATAGCATTAATGCTATTTAGTGCCTCTTGGTTGATGAACTTCCAAGTGTGCAGTTAATAATATTGTTGAATTGCTTGGTGGCACTAAAATCACTGATTGCCCATGAGTGACTCCTAACCATTACACCACTTACTGTAATTTATCAATTTGACAAAAAGTTAACACACCCAGACAGAAAATTCACCATGCAGTTATGTCTCAGATATGATTACAGATGTGCTTTGATTAGACACTGGGTCTTGGCACTCATGGTAATGTTTCCCCAGAGGTGATATGTTCATTTTTATGTCAATATCAGGATATAAACAGACTGCGATATGGGCTGAGGTGATATAGTTTATATTGAGTTTTAATGTTTTGACGTTCCGTTTAAATCTTGCGGAAACCATTTTCTGCTTGAGTCTAACATCAGCAGGGAGGAAGGACCTGTGATGCCATTCCTTCACACACTTAGAGTGAAGCAGACTGTCACTGTGCTGCCAGAGTCTCATGCAAGGGATGGTGTCCTACAACCTGCATTAAGTCTAATGAGTTTCAAACTCTTTATGCTCTTTATGTTCAATCTTTTGCTGTCTGCCAGAGTCTGCTCTGGCCTTCACTGTAAAGTGCAGCAGTTTTAACTGACCAGTCCAGTGTTTAAATGAACACCCAGTTACTTATTAGAGTCCACTCTCTCAATGTCCATTCCCTGGATGTTCACTGATGGAGGGTTTGTCTTCATTTGTAGAAGTCCACCACCAAATCTTTGGTCTTCCTCACATTTTTCTGTCCATACTTGCCATCCTCAGATGATCCCTGAGTCATCAGGGAACTTGTGGATGTTATAGGTCAGTGAATTGTAGATGAAGTCAGCAGTGTACAGCATGAAGAGGAACAGTGCTAGGGCTAGTGCTGACTACCTTATCTGAGAGACAGTCCCAAGCGCTCACATACTGTGGTTGGCTGGTGAGGTAGTCCAGAATCCAGTGTGACTGTCCACACCGACATGTTCCAGCTTGTCTTTCAGTGTCCCAGACTGTCGTGTTAAATGCACTGGAGAAATTGGAGATTTCACCAATAAACCTATCCTTATAATATTGCTCTAATATTGCAATTACCTATTATTACATATGATGTTATTGTATTCACAGTTTTATTCAATTTTAGTTCCTTGGTGAGCATACACACAATAACTGCATAAACCTAATTAAGATAAAATAAAGATTACTGCTGTACTGCCAAACTTTTATCACAATAAACAATATTATTTTAAGTAATTTAAATTGTGTTTGATTTAGGCAGTTTATTCTTTGAGACTATGGCCTTTTTGCTGAAACAGTTGATTAGCTACATTCCCCTGTATTTGTCCTTGAATATAATGTTTGTCACAACAAAAAAAATTCTTTTTGTTTTCATTCTCTAATTCCCACGGTAACAAAGTATGTCTTTACCGCAAAGTAAACTAGAATACAGCAATACAAATACAATGCAGGGTTTGTTGAAATAAAATGAAAGATTACAGAGCTATAAAAAGACTACACTACTAGAGAATGTGAAAAGGTTTTCACAACTGTTTCCCAAACGTATTACTATCATTGATATCACAATATTAATATTTAAGATAACTGTCTTCTATGAATGAAGATAATACTGTCTTCATCACTAAACAGAAGACAGAAAGTCACAGAACTGAGTTCTGCTGTTCTGCAGCGGAACCATGTGCAGGTAGCTTTGTTCCTAATCATCATGGAGGGACAGAAAACGGGGACGGACTGAAGTGTGCAGTTATGGCGGCGTGTTTTGAAGGAGATTTGACCGCTGAAGAATGATCTGGAGATTGACCTGGAGAGTGATCTCAAGAGTGGCCTGGAGAGTGCTCTGAAGAGGGATCTGAATAATGTCCTGGAGAGTGATCTGAATAATGACTTGAATAGTGATCTGAAGAGTGGCCTGGAGAGTGAGCTGAGACTACACGCAGGACATGTTTTACCCGGACTGACTGTGGTAATAAAGACTCCTCCTGTCTTAATTCACTGTTAAACTGCGGTCACTGACCAGCTCTGATCTGACCATACTGGACAACCAACTGTTTTACTCCCAGTAACACCTGACTGTATTAGGTAACTTAGTAAGTAAAGGTATTCAGTGCATCTACGCAGGTGTGCCAGTTGTATCAGTGTAATACCACAGTCATATGAGTTATAACATATGAATAATGATGTAACTAATTAATACCAATATAAAACTTTGTCTTAGCTGTATGTTAACTATGACTACAGTACAGGAGTTAATTATCTGTACTAAACAGATTAGAATAAATGTAATTTATTGTAATTTACCCATTAAAGACAGCATTTAACTGTCATTATAACTGTGTTAATTTATTAATTAATTACTATGTGTAAGGTCATAATTCTATATTAACTTACAATACTGTATTTTTCATCTAGTGTTTCATATAGGGCTGGGCTATATAGCAATATTTATATAAGTGTTGAGATTATAAATAGAGCAAAATACGAGCTGAGATGATAGTTTATAATGAGATTAAATAATGTTTACAAAGTTTTTAAATAATGTTCCGTTTCAATCTTGTTGCAAGATTGAAAGTCCACCTCCTGTTCTCAGCTCCTCCTCTACTCTTCTCCCCTCTGCCCCCTTTATGGAGGGGGAAGGGCACAAGAATTAATGAAGAAAAAAGATCAGATTTCAGTATGATTAAATACAGTAAAAAGACAGAATAATTTAAAGGGTTTCCTCATTTTTTCACATTTTATTTTTCACACATATTGTTTATTGTATATATATTGTTATATGTATTGTGTGTGTATATATATATATATATATATATATATATATATATATATATACACTAATAACTACAAATTCTATATGAGTGAAATAGCTACTGTACTTACTATGTATTGAAATAAGTATGTCTATTGGTCTATTTATCATGACATTTTGACACTGTGTAAAGAACAACTGCCAGATCCAGTGTCATAAAGTGAAACCAGCAAAATGGAGATACAAGGTATAACAACAAAATATAACAACATGATTTATATATAACTGAATGTGAAGATTGTTATAGCAGTGTGAAACCTGTGTGATGACTACATAATTACTTGGACTAACCAGCTTCATGCTGCCTTATTTTCAGAAATGCTTAGTATTGAATGGCTAAATCTGATGGTGCTGAGTAGTAATGTTTGTAAACTGAATTCAAGAATTTTCTCTGCAGAAAGGATGATCTCTCACAATGAAGGTCATCAGGTTTTTCCAGCAAACCCAGCACGTTGGCTGGATCATCCCTTTCTTCAAGACACCTGTCAAGCCTAGCTGTCTTTATGCAGCTCTCCTGCAGCCCTCAGTCGCACATCTCTCCCTTAATCAAGTAAGTATTTATCTTGTTTGTTTGAAAGAACATGTTGAACTAGTAACAAGCTACTGTTATTGACAGCAGATTAGAATAACTATTCATCAGCTGTTTTTATGTGATCTTTTTTTAATACTACAAACATATTCTTTACTTTAAGCAACCAAGATGGATTCATTGTGGTTCATCGGTTTGCAAGGACAAGCCAGACAGTGCAGCTCTCCGGAATTTATTTGAGAAGGAGACAAAGGACAAGTCATTGGTCACACACGTTGACTTGTTTGAGCAAGCGGGTGCAGATGCACAGACCAAAGCCACTTTCAACAGAGTGGTTGATGTCTTCACCAAGAAGGACATCCGACGGCGTGGACATGTGGAGTTTATATATGCCGCTCTGAGGAAAATGCCAGAGTTTGGTGTAGAACGGGACATTGCTGTCTACAACAAACTCCTGGATGTGTTCCCAAAAGAGATTTTTGTGCCACAGAACTTTATTCAGAGGATGTTTAATCACTATCCCAGGCAGCAGGAGTGTGGAGTGCAGGTGCTGGAGCAGATGGAAACTTACGGTTTGTTGTGCTTTTCTTTTTTTTGGCCCAAAACAAAGCTAGAGTTGCTAGGCTAAGGCTGTCATTAAAAAAAAAAGAATAGGTTAGCATGCAGTCCATCAAGTGCAGTATTTCTGTTAGATTTGATGTAACTCCATGGGCTTCTGAGTAATGCAACTAAGCATTGGTTCCATCATTTAAGAAATTGTGACTTTGTTCCCTTGTGATGCCACAACCATCCTTGGTTTAAAGTCCCTAAATGTGCATGATGGGTTACTATGTCTTTGGGTAGATAGGATGGCTATTGGCCCATCATGCAGTGTAACAAACGCAGGCATCTTATAACTGACTTACAGAATTGGCAGTTAGTGTTCTAACTCCTAACTGTGAGCTTGATTCTTGGAAAAAGCCAACCCTAAGGTATTGTGTGGTGGAGCCCAAGCTAGTGAGTGGTTACCAATAATGAAATTAGGGACAAAATTGAGGGGGGAGTTACATAATATGCATAAAATATCTGAAGTAAGGTGCTGCACAACCACAAGACTACAGACCAGAGGAAAGGTCTTTGGAATCCTATTGGAGGCATGGAACTGTCATTTCTATTCTGATGAGAATTACAGCAATACCTCCAGGAACAGGGCATGAGGGGATGCTGGAAGGTTTAATAAGCGTGACAATGATGTAGCTCTTATGCTATGGCCTTCACAGTCACCACCTGACAACACAGTTTAACACCTCTGGGAGATTTTGCACCAGTCATGTTAAACAGCACTCTCCACCGCCATCATCAAATCAGCAACTGAAAGAATATCTTTTGGAAAAAGAGCGGCCATCTGTGCAGTACAGTGTTCGTCAAAGCATCAAAACTTTTATGGTGGTCCAACAATATTAAGAAAAGATAGAAAGCAACTACGTTCAAGCCTGAGAATTACAGTTTGACTGGGCAGAGAAAATTGTGTTAGGCTAAATAGGGGTGTGTAAAAGAGTTTGTTACTTTGAGATCACAGGAATTCAAAACGGGCAGATTTCAGAGAATAGTTTCCATATAATGTACTGAATGTTAATCATTTTACTGTATTTGTATCTACCTACAAACACAGTTTATATGAATCTGTAATAGTAAACCAGGTAGATCTTCTCCAGATCTTGCCATATGACTAAGACATTTTATGTTGTGATTATTATTTGTTTTTATTGGTTATTATCTGTCTCTATGTTCATGCATTCATTCAAGGGCATGTGAGTTTCATCATCGATATTTGTTACTCTTTATACTGGCAGGAATCATGCCTAATGTGGAAACAAAGGTCCTCCTGGTTCAGATCTTCGGAGAAAAGAGCCACCCCATGAGGAAGTATCAACGTATGCTCTACTGGTTTCCCAAATTCAAGAACGTAAACCCTTTCCCAGTGCCCTTCGAGCTGCCGCAAGACCCCATTGACCTTGCACACTTCAGTCTTACACGCATTGCTAATGACCTGGATGCTGAAATTACGGTTTATCAGGTATCCTATCCATCTAATGTGGAATACGTACAAACACTCCACAGTAGTTATGACCACATTACAGCATTGAGCGCTTTACATGGATTTTTGTAACAGTACATGTATTCCTACTCAACAGTAGGGACGGCATGGTTCCGTGCCTATAGAGAACAGATGGTATGAGGTAAACTATGGATCAAGCATCCTTTCAGTAGGCGAAGCATTAAACAACCAAAGCCTTAAGCTGTAAGCAGTTAGCAAGTAACGTTTTGATATTGTTTTGTTGTCTCACCTCTCTCTCTCTCTCTCTCTCTCTCTCTCTCTCTCACTCTCACTCTTTCTTTCTCTCTTTCTCTCTCTCTCTCTCTCTCTCTCTCTCTCTCTCTCTCTCTCTCTCTCACTGCTTAGCTTTCTTTATCACACGTTGTTCTTTTTGTAAGTGAAATAAACAAAATAAACAAGCATTCCAGTAATATTCTAGCCCGTTTCCCAGCTCATATCATGATGGATCAAAGATGGTATGTCATTGTTAGATGGTTATGCTGATGCAGGTATGTAAGCAGAAACACATAGATGGTGCCTCAAGAGGGGCCTAAACAACAGTACGTGGAACAGACTGTATCTTGTACTACTGTATATTACTGTCTGTTCCAAATATTCCTGAAAAGAAACCGTCATGTATTTTTTTTCATGTTGTACTCCATGAACTAAATGTGGCTTTTGTGTATCATTAAACCTGTACTTTGTAGTATTTAGACAAATATATTACCAGAACTAAACCAATAATCAGTAATTATGTATTTACTGTATGTTTAATTATTGTATCTTTCATCGTCATGCAGAAGAGTTTCTACTCTGTTTAGTAATGAATGCTTTTAAGCTGGAGAGAGAAGCTGTTGAGTTAACGTGATTCAGATGTTCAGACATTTAACTTACCTTCTCTAACCTATGTTCTGGTTTAAGCATCCATCAACAGACATCACAGAGACAGGAGCGGAGATCACCCAGCCACACATCGTAGGTACGAAGTATTTCTTTGGACACTATTAAAAAAATTAAGTTGCAACAAATGTTTCTTTGAGTGAAGAAACATTTAAGAACCATGTTGGTTCTGTAAAGAACCATTTTTGTAATGTAGAATAAAAGGTTCTTCATCCCTGGTCCTGGAGGCACCCCTTCTCTGTACATTTGAGAGCCTTCTGTGCTCCCAACAAACCCGATTCAACTACATCTGCTGATTGGCCAGCCTGTTTTCTGGATTAACGTTAACCAGTTTTGTGACATCAGGTTATAAAAAGCCCTGTCCAAATAAATATGACTTGACGAGGGGCCACTTCACTTTAGAAGATCAATACATACAACTTTCATCAAAACCCCCACATATGGACTTATGAGGGTTAGATTCTTTACAGATTAAATTTGTTTTTTATTTGGCTTAAACTCTCTGCCCTTGTAACAGGAATCCAAAGCCCAGAGCAGCGTTCCCTGCTTGCCAAGCACAACCCAAACAGACCCGTGTTTGTGGAGGGCCCCTTCCCCCTGTGGCTCAGGAAGACTTGTGTTCATTATTACCTGCTCAGGGCCGACCCTGTTTCTCCTGAAGAGAAGGTAATGTACAGCTATGGCATATTACAAGGTTAAGGCAAGATTCAAACACACATTTTCCACCAAAGCTCGTACATACGCACACACACGCACACACACACGCACACACACACAGCCCTGTCAGACCACAAAAGAAAGAAAGAAAACCCCCCCCCCCCAAGAAAAGGTAGGCAACGCCCCTGGTAACACCCTCTCCTTTAAAGGCCTTAGACTAGATTTGAGAACGTTGTTGTGAAGACTTGATGGCATTCAGCTGTGAGTGCATTAGTGAGGTCAGGCACTGGTTATGGATGATTTATGACCATTAAACAAGCCGTGACTGCACAACGAAATGCCTGAGCCAGTAATGGGTGCACTGTACTGTAGCTTAACTCATTTACAGAATGAATTAGAAGTAAAGCATATGTTAAACCACTAAACGATCATCGTAATTAATCGTTATCTTCATGTCATCTTGGTTTTTATCCATGATATCAAACACTATATGTTGTTTACTGTATGTACTGTATGATAAATATTGTTTATTTGCATTCAAACAGCAAAAACTAGTTCAAATACTGATCCCTAGTGATTATGAGCTGAGTGCTAAAATTTACAGATGCTGTGAGATGACTGTGCTTCCTTGCTGATCTGTTGGGTCATTCAGACTGAAATGAACCGGTATCACTCTCTTCTCTCCTACTAAACCGGGTCGTTCCTTTTTGTTATATGGGTTCCATCTAGGTCGAGGAGGAACCTGATCCTGAACTGATTAGCCCAGAGCAGAGCCTCTTCTACCCCCGGCTTATTGACCTTAACCTTAAAAGAGACATGGGAGATGATGACAGCTTTGATGTGGATGATGGTAAGCTTAAACAATAATGAGAACACACACATTTATATACTATGTGGACAAAAGTATTGGGACACTTAGTGATTCATTGTTTCTTCTGAAATCAAGGGCATTGAAACGTCTATCCTGCTTTTCTTAGAGGAACTGTCTCTAATGTCCAGGGAAGGCTACTTACTAGATTCTGGAGCATTATTCTGAAGATGACTGCATTCAGTGTGTTAGTGAGGTCAGAATGTTGGATGAGCTGCACCCCATCTAATGATGAATGTGCTGTACTCTTCAGAACCACTAGCCCCATTGGATTGTCCCTGATTTGGAAGCGAAAGTGTACATTAATGGCTAACATAAGTGATGTCTGATCTTGCTATATCTCTTCATGGTCAGTGGAGGAAGGTCCAGTCTACGCGATGTGTATGGCAGGACAGGGTGACCAAGCTACCCTGGCTCGATGGATCGTTGGCCTGCAGGAGACTAACCCCATCTTAGGACGGATTCCCACCGTGTTCCGCCTGGAGTCTGGGCCCAGGGAGATCCAAACGGCAGCTGATATTCACCACGGCTCTGAGCAAAATGCACAGGAGCACATCATAGAGGAAGAGTTGCTACAGTCAAAGGGGATGAAGCAATGAGTGCGGTAGTATCCAGCTGCAGCCCCGCAGTACAGCACTCTCAGCCTCACTGTCACGATGCACTCACTGTAAGCCCATCACTTTCAGACCCACACTATCAGTTCCTTACAAGAACACCTGTAGTGCCCTTCTGAGACAATTGTAACATTGCCAGTGTCATTTAATAAAGGAATTTTTTTAAACTTTATTAAATGGCACCAGAAAAACATTAATCTGTCCATTGTTAAGAAAGTAAAAAACAGACCACACCTGAAGCTCTTACTAATAAGCTACAACCTACATTTCACAACAGTATATCTGTCATAAAGACACATGAATCCACATGCTGGGTTAGTAAGTTCCAACTCATAGTGATTGCCACACTTTATTCATTGGTCATGTCATTAAAATTCTCAGTAAGGCAGGGACCTGTGGCTGCAATTCTGAAATGAATCACTAGAGGCGTACTTGTAAACTGATAGCGCCTCACTGTCAGAGTGCTGTACTGTGGAGCTCGTTGAATGGGATATAGTGACTCTTCAAACATTGCACTGCTTAAAAAGGTGTTTGTGCATCATCTAGCAGGTTAGTCTATAACTGGACAACACATTTGATTTGTTTCATTCTGTACCAACCAGGGAAAGAGAGGTTATTTAACTCAACACTAGACAAGTTCTGATAAATAAGCACCAAATATATTGACCATCATATTGTCATTTCAGATTTGGATGTTGAAATGTAAATGGAATGTACTGGTAAAAATAATTTAGTTTTATGTAAAGATAATTTAACAACTCATATGTCTGTACTGAAGGCAAATAAATCATCATAATACTGTGTTTCATTGTACATTGTACAGTGCTTAGTGCTTTTAAAGGGTTTTGAAATGGTCTGTAATCGACTCCTCTGACAAGAATGAGCACTGAAGTTTTCACTTGCTATATTGGTTTTTCTGTCAGTGTTAAAAACATTGTCTATTAATGAGAAAAGCAACGTGAGATCTGCAGGATTGTAGAAAAACTTTATTAACTTTTGAAAATTTAGGACAGACTTGAAAAGGCAATGAGTAGAAAAATTCACATTACAAGAATACAAATAAAATAATGTAGTATTACCAGCCACCAGTTCCAAAACATTGCAATCCATTTAAAATGTTATAGAACAGTTCAGAAATATTGATCATTTCAGTTATTTTTTCCTTTCTCAGTCATGAACAAGAATTAATGTGGCTTCTTCTTTTCTTTCTTCTTATTGTTTATCCTTTAAGAGTATTTTGGTGCAGAGACAAAGATGTCCTAAGATAGATGTGAATGTAACCGTTTGTTGTCTCTATTGCTAGGCCATTCTTTTCAATTGCCCCTACGCCCCCACCCCACACACACACTAACCCATGTCCTTTTTCATCGACAACCACCAGATCTGATGGACCCTTCATCCCTTAATTCAATCATGGACTATGCTGAAATGGTGCAAATCAGATTTTTTTTTATTTAATGTGACCCACATTTATTTTTAAACAAAACACACACATCACAAATCTGAATGTTCAACCAACAACCATGAAAACATGGGTGAGATTCAAATGCTGACCCAAATGAACAACTTGCAACATAGTAGTGCATCTCCAAAAATGAGAAAATTGTGAAAATGAATGTTCATATTTCAATTCAAAAAGGTAAACAGTCATACATATTAAAGTGATAATAATAGTTATTTATAGTAAAAAACAAAAAACAAGGGCTTCAAGGTTCACCTATTTTAACTAAGGCATTGAAGGTCACAGACCACTTAAGATTCTAAACTTACAGCAATCGCTTTCATTGCTTTAGAGTTGACAAAAGTCCTGTCCAAGTCCAATGTATAACACAATATAGGACAGGCAGAGAAACAAGCTTACAATAAAGAGACAAAAAGGATAAAACTGACCATCTCAGTCATTTTTGGGCTAATAAAGAAACTAGTAAACAGGCCTACTGTAATCAAACAAGTACTCTTAATACATTGAGCACCTTTGAAACGTGAACATTTTGACATAAAGGTGATTATGTAGCATTTTTTGTTGATCAATTACATACAAATTAGCAATAATAAATATTGAAATAGTAAGAAATCATTCCTATATAGGGGTGGGCAGTATGACATTTTATTGTGATGAAATTTGTCATGGTCTATCACTGCAGCAAACAACAATTTTGATAGCCAAATAATTTACTGATGACTCTAATGAACTATTACATTACATGAAATTACATTGAAGCCTTCTTTGTTTTAAATATTGATGCTGTCATTTTAGTAATTTATTCAAACTCAAATACATTAATAAAGTGAATTTTCTAATTTATAAGCCATACTGACCAAAAGTAAAAAAAAAAATTTTAAAAAGGCTAAAGTAGTTCACTGTACAGGTAATGAGTATAAACTGACAGTTGATCTTTCTGAATAAGGTTATGAACACAAACTGACTATATTATATTGTTTTAGTTTTTTTTTTGGAGATGCACTAATTCAGTTTTTTTTAACATCGGTCCTACATGACCACGGTTGAGAAACACTGCACTAGTATGTATCCCTGCTGTCTATTCTTTCAACAAGCCGTCATCCCACAGAAGCCCAAATATTCGGTTAAATGTTAATTGACAGTTCCTTTGTTTCCATGCTCTTGTAATTAGTTTAGCAAGTGTTTCAAGAACTGCTCGAGTTGAATGCAAGTTTAAATTAACTTCAAATGAAAGATTTACAGTATACTTACATGCAAACACATAAGAAAATGTCTTGTTTTATATTTATAAATACACACACTAGGCACAGTATTTCCCAGAAAAGTTCCAATAAAACAATTCAGCTGTACAATATATATTGCAAATGCATAAATACACATTATTTCTATGAGTTATTAATTGCTAAGACTGCTGATGCAACAGCAATTTCAGGTATATATATGCATATGTGTTCAGTATGAAACGGTAACAGCTTAAAGAGGAAGTAACTGTTTAAAAATATCAAACGAGGAACCAGCTGAGAGAACCGAGGAAACAGCATTCCACTTAGATTTACAGTCCGTTTAATAAAAACATAGGATATGAAGGCTCCATAACTCAAAGAGCTTATCAGGCTATCCAAAAGTTAAACTGTCATTAAATGTATAAACATCATCAAATTATATACATTCCCTCCTTCTCAGAAATACAGTCCAGATAAGAAAGGTAGAAAAAAAAACATGGCAGGTCTCTTTAAGAGAGCGTAAAGGAGGGACGTGGGTCTTAAGGCAGTTCAGACATACGTAGAGCACGCTTGTAGCCAGAGTCATAAGAGAAGGCTTGTGAAGCTCCACTGTGCTTTTTGTTGAACAATGTGCAGGTTTGGATTTCTTAGCTCTCTTGGTGAAGTAGGACTCGGAGCACACACAGTAGGTCTTACCTGGAACAGAGGCTACAGCTTTCTACAGCTGTTGGTGGTTTAAGATGTTCGTATTTTGTTTTGCTTTGAGTCTTCTGCGTCCAGAGTCACTTCAATCTCAGCTGTTTGTGTTGTGTTTCCTTCTGGAAGGAACAAAAAGAAGAAAAACTAGTTATTTTTTATCCAGGACAATAGTACTAATTCCTTGTTGTAAGCAGAAAATTACAAGGTCATTTGGAAACTGCAAAGCTGCAAATTTCTGCCAGTGAATGTGAAAAATATAGTTTGATACATTCATATAGATGTGTGAATCTTTCTTCTTTAAATAAAAATATCAGCAATTGTTGGGCTTTTTGCCACATTAAAGCACTGTAAACAGCTTCTTGTGAAGCTTTTTGTTAGAAAATTATTATTATTTTATTCGCATTGTAATGCAAATATTTGTGATCAGTTTCTGTATTGATTACATTGATATGTATAATTCTAAGTGAAGTTATGTACAACAGTTGAGGTCGGGCTGAGGGTTAGACGTGCTGATTATATAGAGTTACAGATGTTTGTTATGATGGGTATCATGTCTATAGGTTTCTCTGATCCTGAATTATGAAACATAGCATAACCAGCATGTAGCAGCCCAGAACCCAGCCTGCAACATGTGAGTGTCACATTTAAAGTGTTAAGGAATTTTTTTGAGGATCAATACATTATTGTGAAAAATAATCACAATTGCAAGTCTACTGATGTCTTATTACACCTCGTGTGTGTGTGTGTGTGTGTGTGTGTGTGTGTGTGTATATGTACAGTGCATCCAAAAATCGCATCGCAGCACTTCACTTTGCACATATTAATTTACAGCC
The DNA here is from genome assembly GCA_034509495.1 of Acestrorhynchus altus. NCBI lineage: Eukaryota > Metazoa > Chordata > Actinopteri > Characiformes > Acestrorhynchidae > Acestrorhynchus > Acestrorhynchus altus. The sequence goes on from CM067524.1 coordinate 14,958,603, forward strand.
ATTTTTCAAAATGGATTAAAATTAATTCTACACAAATACCCCACGATGACAAAGTTTGAAATGTCTGCTAATTTATTTAAAATAAAACACAAAAATTATAACCTGTACATAAGTATTCACAGCAATGACACTCAAAACTGAGCTCCAGTGCATCTTGTTTCCACTGATCATCCTTCAGTTGTTTCTACAGCTTGATTGGACACCTGTGGTAAATTCAGTTGATTTGGAAAAGCACACCTGTTCATATAAGGTCCCATAGTAGACCATATCAGAGCATAAACCAAGCCATGAAGTCTAAGGAATTGTCTGTAGACCTCAGAGACAGGACTGTATTGAGACACAGATCTGGGTAAGGGAACAGAAACATTTCTGCTGTCCTGATGACAACAACAATAATAATAATAATAATAATAATAATAATAATACATTTTATTTCAAAGGCGCCTTTCTGGCACTCAAGGACACCGTACAAAGAGTAAAATACACAATAAAATTAAAATAACTGCCACCTTAACGTGGTGGAGGGGTTTGAGTGCCAGAATGATCCAAGGAGCTATGTTGCCTGGGGTTCTTACCCCCTGTCAGGGTCTCCCATGGTAAACAGGTCCAAGGTGACGGGACCAACCAAGAACAGTTCAAAGACCCTAATGAAACAACATAATAAAGGTCCGCAACGTCGCCTGGTACGGCACAACAGGGGCCCCTCTCTGGAGCCAGGCCTGGGGTTGGGGATCAGGAGCGAGCGCCTGGTGGCCGGGTCTTTGCCCATGGGGCCCGGCTGGGCCCAGCCCAAAGAGGCAACGTGGGCCACTCCTCCTGTGGGCCCACCACCCACAGAGAAAACCATTGGGGTCGGGTGCTTTGTGGATTGTGTGGCGGTCGAGGGCAGGGTCCTCGGCAGCCCGATCCCGGGACACAGTGGCTGGCTGTTGGGAAGTGGAACGCTTTTTCGGATGCCCCTTGGACGTCTCCCCAGGGAGGTATTCCAGGCATGTCCCACCGGGAGGAGACCAAGGGGTAGACCCAGGACACGCTGGAGGGACTATGTCTCTCGGCTGGCCTGGGAATGCCTTGGGGTCCCTCCCGGGGAGCTGGCTGAGGTGTCGGGGGAGAGGGAGGTCTGGGCATCCCTGCTTACACTGCTGCCCCCACAACCCGGCCCCGAATAAGTGGAAGAAGATGGACGGATGGACAGAAACAAATAGGATACAATATAAAAATAACTGAGTCAGACGGACAAGGCAATTCTAAACAGGTGTGTTTTGAGTGCAGATTTAAAGTTTGAAAGTGAATTCATGTTCCTTATGTAAAGTGTTATGGAGTTCCAGAGTTGGGGAGCAGAGTAGCTGAAAGGCAGGTTTACTGGTAGCATAGAGCTGGGTGTCATCCGCCTATCAGTGGAAATCAATGTTGTGTTTGCAAAAGATATTGCCCAGGGGAAGAAGGTAAATTATGAAGAGGAGGGGCCCTAAGACAGAGCCCAGGGAAACTCCTGAAATGATAGAGGACGGCTGGGAAGTGAAAGTTTTGATCTGAATGAACTGAGTGCGGCAGGTGAGATTTGATTTAAACCAGTTTAAAGAAGTCTGAGTGATACCAATGGAGGAAAGTCTGTTGACGAGGGTGGCATGGCAGATAGTGTCAAATGCTGCACTCAAATCAAGGAGGATGAGAATGGACAGCAAACCGGAGCTGGTTCTGTACTATGAAGGGGGCGAAAACCAGACTGGAACAGTTCATACAGGCTAGCGTTGGATAAATAAGGGTGAAGTTGGGATGCTACTATTCATCTTGGTAGAGTGGCCAGAACCAGCCTTGGAACCAGCAGGACTCTTCATAGAGCTGGCCACCCAACCAAACCGAGTGAGCGTGGCAGGAGGACCTTAGTCAGGGAGGTGATTAAGAACCCATTAGTCACTCTGACAGAGCTCTAACATTGCTCTGTGGACAGAGGAGAACCTTTCAGGACAACCATTTCTTCAGCACTCAAAGAATCAGGCATGTTTGGTAGAGTGGCCAGACAGAAGCCACTCCTCAGCCACTCATCTGGAGTTTGCTATAAGGCACCTAAAGGAGTCTCAGACCACAGAAAACAAAAATATTGGACTTTTTGGACTGAATGACAAGCTTCATGTCTGGAAGAAACCAGGCACTGCTCATCACCATTCCTACAGTGAAGCATGGTGGTGGTAGCATCATGCTGTGGGGATGTTTTTCTACAGCAGGAACTGGGAGACTAGTCAGGGTTGCAGGAAAGATGACTGCAGCAATATACAGAGAGCGCTCTGCCTGGAAGGTTTATCTTCCAACAGGACAACGACCCTAAGAACACAGCGAAGATAACAAAGGAGTGGCTTCAAGACAACTCTGTGAATGTCTTTGAGAACCCAGACTTGAACCCTTGAACATCTCTGGAAATATCTAAAAATGGCTGTGCACCAACAAATTTGTATAAACACTGCCTGCCTAAAAAAAATAAATTAAGTCACACACACACTAATATTTCTTGCGTTCACAGTGGCATCATTTCACAAGCATCTGAAATGTCGCAACATTAATTTTTCGTCCAGAGTTGCGTAAATTTTTCCCCAACATCTTGCATTAATGGGAGATTTTGACCACTAAGCAAAGTCTTCTCCAGCACATCCCAAAGATTCTCAATTGGGTTCAGGTTGGGACTCAAAATCATAACTCCCTGAACCACCCTTTACAATTTGAGCCCAATGAATCCAGGCATTGTCATCTTGGAATAAGCCCGTGGCATCAGGGAAGAAAAAATCCATTAATGGAATAACCTGGTTATTCTGTATACTCAGGTAGTCAGCTGACCTCATTTTTTGGGCACATAATGTTGCAGAACCAACAGATCATGATCAAGGATAGCCCACGAGGTGAGATCTTGCACAGTCATTTTGTATTTCTTCCATTTTCTTACTATTGCACGAACAGTTGTCTCCTTCTCACCCAGCGTCTCACTTATGGTTGTGCAGGTCTATGACCTTAGAAAGCACTTTGGTCTTGCCCATGTTGTAGAGGTTAGAGTCTGACAGATTAATTGAGTCTGAGGACAGGCATCTTTTATACAGGTGACAATTTAACATGGCTGTCTTTAATGCAGGTAACGAGCTGATTAGGTGTGTCTAACTGGTCTATAGGAGCCAGAACTCTTAATGGTTGGTAGGGGTGTAGATGTATCCTCTTTTATTCACGCTTGAGCTATTATTGTAGTAACTGTGTTCTGTACCTCTTCGACTGCATACCTCAAGGCCCCAAACACGTAGTCAGAGCAGTTAACTGATAACACAACCTGCTGTTGCGTTATCTGTACCTCCCAAGCAGTTTCATTGTAACCGTGCAGATGGTAAATCAAATAAGTTCTTTATCTGAACGGACATTCTGACACTTGCCTCGTCATAATCCTTGATGGTTGATGGTGTACGCGCATGCAGCATACATCTAATCTAAGTCTTGACGCCAACTCTTGGGGCGAGCAGCCGAACCAGAGAAAACCAGTATTTAATCATTATACTTGTGCAAAAGGGCGGAGAACGGGCAGAACTAGAACTTTCTGATGTGTCATTTGCTAAGGCCATGACAACTTATGAAATGACACCACCCCTAATGAGAGGCTTAAAAAAGCCACTGTAGGCGGCCAAGGGGTTGTCTTGAACCTGCGGGAGAGAATTCGAGGGGGATCCTCTGCCGCCAAACAGACCATCCCAAGACCCCGTTTGAGATTTAAAAAGTTCTGGTCAGCCCGACCTTAGCGATTTAGTCACTTGATTTTTTGCAAATGCCAGTAGTACATTTACATTCTTTTCTTATTGCAAACTATGTTTTGACCAGCATTTTTCCCCCATCGTTAAACTGGCAAAACTCATTCCAGACTTCAATGGTCTTCATTTTTCACCAAAAAATGACACATTCTTGCATTGGCAAGTCATAAGCCAGGAGGCAATTTGGACCTGATCCAATCAGAAAGGACGACGTCAACAAATATCCAACCAAGAGAGAAGAGAGACAAAAACCAGGATGACAACAGGCCAAGGAGTAAGCCGTGCCCTGCTGATCATCGCTCTCCTAGTGTGGTAAGTGGCAATTCTGGTTCAAGACGTGTTTGAATGGTGCCTCCACTTGAATGGTCTTCATTTTTCACCAAAAAAAAGACACATTCTTACAACACCATTATTGAAAACAAATCATAAAAAAAGCCACACTTGAATTTGCCAAACTACATTCTGACAAGCAACAAAGCATCTGGGAGAATGTCCTATGGACAGATGAGACATAAATTGAACTTTTTGGCAAGGTACATCAGCTCGATGTTCACAGACGGAAAAATGAAGCATATCAAGAAAAGAACACTGTCCCTACCGTGAAACATGGAGGAGGCTCTGTTATGTTCTAGGCTGGGGCTAAATGGTTGTGCAACAAAATATTAAGGTAAGGGTACCATAATTTCTGTCGAGGCCTGTTTTGTGAGTTAATTTTTTTTATAATTCTGTTGAAGCATGGTTGAAAAGCAATGTCTGACTTTCATTGGTTAATTTTGATTGCATATTCTACAAGCCACTATAAGTCTCCTTAGCCTTGCACCATTTCAACCAGCTCATCAGCTGAATGACTTTCACAAGCTAAGATGACTTGTTTAGACACAGCGAACAGTTGAGACCATGCAGTGCAGAACGTCTGCTCCTTTACAAGCATAACATTTTATTCATAAAGATATTTCAAAACTACTAACTGCTTTTACCTTTGATGGCACCACTTTGCTGCCAAAGCTGGTTGGTGAAGAAGCGTTCTCTCAGAGCTACTTGTTCATCCCAGGCTTGTAGGATGCGATGACGTTCCCTCTCTTCCAGAGACAGGGTACCCGGGTGGGCCTCTTCTATATGAGCTTTTACCCCTTCCACACTGAGGCAGTACTGCTGCTCTCCACACACCATGCAGACCAACAGCTGGTTGATAGGATCATAATCCATAAGGTAGGTGCTCCTCCACTTGGCCTCCGTTAAGGGCTCTTCTGAGCAATTATCATCAGGAGCAAAACATAATTCTGCTTCATCTAAAACGAAATTTTAGCACCGGATATGAGACTTACAGTTCAGTTTCTGGTTATCTGAGTTAAAAAAATTCTAAAATGAGAGAACAAGGAGGTGAAAAAAAGAATAATAGATTCAAAACAATTTAAGGATTACAATACCTTTAAGTGATGTAGCCTGGTGGGAGTCTGGCTGGAGGTGGTAGTCGGGCTGGAGGTTGTAGTCTGGATCGAGATGGTAGTCTGGATCGAGATGGTAGTCTGGATCGAGGGGGTAGTCGGGATTGAGGGGGTAGTCGGGATTGAGGGGGTAGTCTGACTCGAGGGGGTAGTCTGGCTCGAGGGGGTAGTCTGGCTCGAGGGGGTAGTCTGCTCTGTTTGGTGGTGTACTGCAATGGAAACCAAAAAGTAAGCAAAACATTAAATTATCTCTCACTGCAGACTATTGTGAAGCTGAGTGCTCTGTGGCACGTATACATCTTGCCCTTACCACGACAATTTCCTAAATATGCTACTGTAACAGCTTAAACGTTCCAAAAATGAACAAGATGCATAATGGTTACTCTAGGCTCCTCTTCTGAATTAGGCATATGGCATAGTCCATTTTGTTTACTTACCTCTGAACCACCTCTGTAATATTGCTGTACATGTTGAGTTCCAGGTGGCTGAGTTTTTCCTGGTTGCTGAGCTCTCTTTCTCGAGCCGCCTTCCTCGCTCTTTGTTCTTGCTTCTTTATTCTCCACTGCATCCTCTTCCTCCTCAGAGTCTCTTCTGGATCTAAATCTTGGTTTGCGTCTGCCTTAAAGCGGCTTTGTTTCTTTCTTAAATTGGTCACGAAGGGTCTCCTGTTCTGCATTTGAGAGGCAAAAGGCCTTACATGAGTCATTTGTGGGAATGTCACAGTATCTGGTCTGGTGGATGAGGTGAGAGCACTTGTTTGGAGCTGCCATTTCTTTGCCTGAGATTCAGAAAATTTACTCTTGCCCCCATTTGACGGCTGTTGATTTGATTGTTGATTTGATTCAGTGGGACTCAGCACAAGCCGAGTGGGACGTGAAGGGACAACAGCTAGGGCAGCATGATCGGTGAAGTTCGTGTGACTCCCCGGCTTAGCTACAGATGGGTGATGTAACTGATAGCTGGTCGATTTCCTCAGAATTGGCTGTAAAGGATAAGACAATTAAACAGATCAGAGGCTTAATTTATCTTCAGATTTCAAGTGTAATAATGAATTGTATACACCGCCAAAAGTCACAGTACAGCAGTACATAAAATGTTTACAAAGAGGCATTATGTTGGGAGACAGTTTGGGACCACCTACACCTGTACAAGTTGTGGGTGGTTATCTAAAGTGAGGTTGAACCCTCATGGTAAGGTTATGTGAATTGTTGGAGTTTAAGCGAATCATGATCATGGGTTCCAGACAGAAGGAACATTTTGTTTCTGAAGTTGTGCAGGTATTCAACATTCCTCATAGAACCAATTCTGGACAACTAGGGCCTGATGACATATCCCATCACCCCATCATTGTGGGGGTCTGGGGGTTCCCTGAGATAATGCCTCTTCATAATCAATACTACCATGTCATGACTTTTAGCACGTTTGTGTGTTTTCTGATTAAAGAAGTGACCTTTACTTCAAAGCCAAAGTAAGAGACACCAGAAACATGTTACCTGCGGAAGCTGTTTATGCTGCACAACATATCTGATTCTCTCTTTCTCTTTGGCCTTTCTGGCCCTCTGTCGTCTCTTCATTACTCGCCAGTATTCTCTCTTCTTCTGAAGCTCACTGCGATCGTGCTGCTGCTGACTTCCACATGCCTGTGGAGGGCAAAACTGCCGAAGTCCTGCTTTCCTGCCACTGTGTGCTTGAGTGCCTCGGTGCACAGGCCTTACACCTACAGCTACTGACAGATCTTGTGTTCGGACCTCCGAATTCTGACTGAGGCTTGCACTTTCAGCAGTGATGGGACGAGGAATTTGAAGCAAGGAGCTTTGACATGAAAGGACAGTTTCTTCAGCAGAGAAGTCAGGAGCCTGAGGGGGAGAATGACACAGAGGTACACTCTGTTTGACCTCGATGGAGGGATCAGCATACCCAGTGAACTTGCTCCCCGATGTTCCAATATGTGTGGTAAGATCAGGTTGTATGCTCGTCTCTGTCTCCGGGGGAGAGGGTTCAACTTCGGCTTTACAGGGAAGAAGCACATCTTGATCTGGAAAAGAGGTCTGAGTCTCAGCCACAGTGCTTAGTGATTCCTCCAGAAGCTTCTTCATAGAGGCCACCACTAAAAGAGTTGTGGTCTGGCTGTCACAACCTGAAGAAACCTCTTTCTCATCCTTGGCCTCAGGAGGAGAAGGGGCAGGTTTAACATCTTTGATGGCCATACCATCACTTTGTTCTGCAAGGGAATATACTGATTCTATTAAAGGGTAACTAGGTTCTTGTTTAACAGTACCAGGGGGCAGGTCTGAAGAAGAACGAGAACTCCTCAGCTCTCTTTTACCACCCGTTTTGTCCTCTTGGATTAGCGCTTCAGTCATGGTTGCTTTGGTCAAGCCATTGGGAATGCCATCACCTGCTGCACTCTTAGCTGGTTTTGTCCTCATGACAGTGTTCTGACCAGTGGACCTTTGGTAGATATTCCCTTTATTATCCATTTTATTTGCAATCCCATGTAGAGCAGACCTGGCTCTGACACTGAATAGCTTTTGTGAATGTAAGGCTGATGGATTTGTTGGGTATGATGATTTTGCAGCACGTACAATGGAACTCATAGCTAGTGAAGGTATCTTAGCTGAAGTCTTTGAGATTGTTCCATCAATAATTGTCTCAGAGGCACTAATGAGCACGTTAGTGTTTGACTGCGGCGCTCTCTGGAAGCCTGTCTTGCGGACTTGTTCCAGGCTATTCTGGAAGCGTACTGCACATTGTTTAATTGCATCCCTTGAATGGGCTTTCATCTGAAGAGAGAGTCTTGCCCTCTGCAGCCGCTTTTTGATGCGCCAGTACTCCCTCTGTTTTGCATGGCGCTCCTCAGCCGTCTCCGTGCGGTCATTCCATTGTGGTAAGCTGTGTCTCCTTTGCGTGTACATCAACTTCTGTTGCTGGATTTTGGGTTGGTTAGTCACTTGGATGGCACTTGAAGACAGAGCAACCGCCGGAGGTACAGCCAAATGATTTCGGGTTATAGCAGGATTCAAGTGCTGTAGGTGATTTGTATTGTTGCCTGAAACCGAAGAGAGATTTTTGGCCATTGACTCTCGTGTATCTGTTCTTGCTGAAAGAGGTTTATGGGGACATTGCTTTTGAAGTGGTGATAACATCTCACCTCCCACTTTGACTGTAAAATGACCAGGTTTTCCTTCACTCTGTCCTAGGTTAACAGACTTCACCGATTTTGGTTGCTTGGGTTCTCTCAATGCCATTATGTTCACAGAGAGTACTGGACGTGTTGGAGCAACACAGGAATGCTTCCCCATTTCCTGCTGTCCTTTTTCAAAATACTGGGTCCTCTCTTTGTCCTCCTTTAACTTTTCTGCTCGTTTTGCTCTTTGCTCTCGTTTTTTGATACGCCAGTTCTCCCTACGCTTGGCAGCTTTCTCCTCTTCGGTCATGGGTCGGTCTGTGGTTCTGCCCTGGGTTGTGCTGCATTCTGGAACATAGGCACATGCTCTTCTATTTGGATTGGCACGTCTTCCTGCTGGGATGTGCTGGTTTGTATTAACTTTACATTCTACATAGGCAGATGATCTGTGTGGTAGAGAGATTCTAATTTGAGGCTTCTTCTGTTGGTTGCATTGTGATGTAAACCTGGATACAGAGCACTGCTGAGAAGTATTTGAGAGTCTGCCGTTAAAGGCTGATGATCGGTTTTGAGTCTGACGAGATCCTGTGATGTTTGCATGTACTTTTACCCTAGGCATCGGTAAACTCTTGGTGAGTGGTGGTACCCCACTAAGCTTAGCCATGGAAGTATCCACATTTGATTCTTTAGAGGTCAAGCTTTTACACATTTTAGAATCTGTGCTATATTCTGGGAACTGATGTACAACTTTGTTGAGGTTAATCTTCTCACACCAAGTGTTCTTTTGGTTTATTTCTGTCCCAACATTAATTTCTGGTGTGAAATGACAGGAGTTGGGCAGGGGTTGTGTAACATCAGTCTGGTATGATCCACTGCTATTGATTAAAGGAGGAGTAAACTGAGAATGAGGTATATCTGGCACATGTTTATTCATCATAGACGGCACTGGAACTGCAGGTTTATATATTCCCATGTTTGGACTTTTAGGCTTGGCCAGGGACATTCTTGCTCTTTGCTCCCTTTTCCTTGTCCTCCAGTACTCCCGTTTGCAAGCAAGTGTTGCTTCGTCAAATTCCGATACAGGCCGATAGCGCCGCCTATTCAAGGCCTTTGTCTTAGACATACCTGCTGTTTTTTTTTCCCCACTCTGCCCTTACCACAGACTACAAAGCATGAGCATATTAAACCCTGCTGTGATAAATCAGTCCCTCAGCAGAGTACCGGCTGCTTTTTAGAGGATTTCTGTTGAGTCACATTTTGTTTCATTTGCAGTTGCGTTGTACTCTGGATCCACTAAAAGCTGCACTTAAGTTGATGACGGATACATAGTTCCTGTTGTTTTCGTCCAAAGAATCAGGAACTCTTTGACCTGTGACAGGATAAAAAGAAGAAAAACAAAAGTTTGTGTACATTCATCACTGGCACAACTTACATAACAATGTTAAACTATATTAAGAAAACTATATTTAACTATATAACTATATAAGTTTCACAGCCTGACCAATGATATTTGTTTTATGCGGTTCCTTTATGCAGAAAAGAGGTTAATGGACCATGCCTAGAAGCCAACTGTAAGTCAATTGTGTCATTAGGGCAATATTTTCATCTGTGTAAACCTGGAGCTTTCAGAGCACAGGGGTCAAATTATTGTGCAAAAAAATTGTTTAGCCAGTGTTAGCGGTTTTCGGCACTGTGATGAAGGATGACATAAGTATTTCCTTTCACAAAACTAACAGAACTAATGAATTTTAAAAGTCAATTTTCTAGACAGCACAACGTCGTTTGAAATCCAGATAAATCTGATGATTCACAAGCGGGACAATTTATGCAAAGGTTCTAGATATACCCCACATAATAATTAAAAATGAACCCTACATGATGTCTATTTCTAACAGGCTTAATTACACAGTATTACAGTTTGATTTTGAGCTTCAGGTCACCCATGCCTAGTCCACACCCTCAATAACATAATCTGTCTTTATTAGTAGCATCTAATGCTGCAGGACCATCGTGACCTTGCACAGCCTATGAGGACAGTACACAATTCAGCTGCTAGAAGAAAAGTAAAGCATGCAGTGATGCTGTGATGATGTCTTCTCTCTTTTGGTCCAAACCGTTATTAAACCGTGTCCTCAACCGCAGTGATCTGAACCAGAATGTTGACCAAAACGTAAACATAAGCCTGCACAGAGACATTTAACCCATTCACCCACCCACCCACACACCCACACACACACTCATGAATTCACACAGTGAGCAAATGTGCCCAGAGCGGTGGGCAGTCCTATTCACAGTGCAGTTGAGCAGTTCTCAAGTGCTCAAGGGCACTTCAATCATCTCCTGCCAGTTGAGGGAATCAACCCAGCAACCTAACACTCACAAGGGCCCAACAGACCTGGGTCTCAAACCCACAACCATATCCATAACCCAGTGCTCCACTGACCACAGTGAGTACGGTGGGGTGGGTTCACACCTGTCGAAACACACCGACAGATCTGATCTTCTGAACAGAGGCCAGCAGGGTGGAGGATCCTGGATGATCCTGGACGTAGTTCATAGGGGGAACCAGGGTGCAGCCAGGACTGTGTGGCTCTCGGTCACTGCGATCGTTCGTTCACTCGGTTGGATTCGACTGGACGAGATCCGATCACACACACGACCAGGTTTAATACAAACACAAGACCCCTGCGGGGTAAACACACCATGAGCCTGATCTGGAACCGGACAGGTCCTTCTTCCTCGTCGGTCCTGCGCATGCGTGCTGAAGCGGGAGCAGCGTCACAGCAGCGCTCAGTGGACGGTATTAAAAGCAGTCTGACCACAGCGGTCACTTTCAACCTTCCATCGACCACCCTGCCTCTCAGACCGTGGAGCTGCAGTTGTAGCTGTGTGTGTGTGCACACTGTGTAACACACACACACACACACACACACACACACACACACACACACACACACAGCTCTTAAAGCACCAGTACCTCCACCCAGGGGACCATGCACTGGTTCATCACACAGTATCTCCAGACCACCCAGTTTATTGGTCAGCAGGTGTAACACGCTGATCTTGTTTTGGGACTCATAGGTCTGTGGGATGGGTGGGTTCTAGATAGTCATTGTCTTTGTACATGTGTTACTGTGACTCGATTGGGCTCCCCAAATGGGCCCCACCATTATAGTCAATCTTAATCGCACACAGGTCCCATCTAGGCCCCTTGTGCAGGGTGCAACCCAGAGGCCCATGTTTAACCCCTCCTGGTCCCATCAGTGGGGCAAAACCTTCTGGATCCCTGTTTGGCGGTTGATTTGGGATGATCAGTGAAACACTGGTGGGTTGTAAATCCAGCATATGAGGCACATAATAGTTGTTTTGACACTTGTAAGATTTTTTACTGCTAGTAGCGTTTCACTAATATTGCATCTGTTTTATTCTTTTAAAATGGTCATACGTGAATGTACCTCATTTACACGAAGAAACTATGAGCTGGTTTCCCATCAGTTAAATCTGGACTGCAGCATTCTGAATGGAGATTCTCCACTGAGAAAATAGACCAGGATTATCCCTGACTGGGGAAACCTACACATATACGATAAACCCTATATGTCACACAGGCCTGGGTTTCTCAACCTGTGGGCCAGGGACCACCAGCATCTCGGGGGAAGTCAGTAGTCCATACTGGGCTGATAATGGCACTTATTATTATTATTATTATTATTATTATTAATAATAATAATAATAATAATATAGTCTACATAAAAATATGTAGTATGTGTGAAAATCAAGACCAACTGTAACTATAAACATTATTTTGTTGAGGCACTTCATATTTCGTCACTCTAAGATGAAAAACAAGAATCTCCAAAATGGTGAGAGGAGAAGGCAAAAACGTTCTTCAGGAGTGAATGTAAACCAAGAGGACAAGTGATTTTAGAGCATGTCTATCAGTCTATTCATCCTGAACTATTTACAGAAGGGACAGAGCAGCTAAGGGGCTCAAATAATGGAAACACTTGGGTTCTCATTGGACAGCTTGGCTATGCATGACATCACCGCTCTCCAATGAAAAGCATGCATCTCCATTTCTGTCCATTTTCTCCATATGCGAATCTGACACTTGTTATTCACATGGCAGCAGAAGGTCAGGATGAATGGAGTGACAGACTCTTATTGCTCTCTTATTCCACCCATCATGAAGAGCATGCTCGCTTTCTCCTGTAAACTCTCCATTTTGGAGATCCATGTTTTGCACTGGGCAGTGATGGTGTGTGTTGTGTGTGTGTGTGTGTGTGTGTGTGTATGTGTATTGTGGCACACAGGTCAAGCTTGGTGTTGTTGTTATTGATAGTAACATTGTTATTATGATTAAAGAACGAACACACACACACACAGAGCCTGATTCTGATCTCAGCGTTACATTTATGGGACCTGAAACCAGAGGTGTCAGATGTGTTGTTTTCAGTCCAGACTGAATTAAAAGAGAGCGTTTCATTGAGATGAAGGTCCAGATCTGGTGTAATCCGCGGTGTTGGACGGTGTGTGTGTGTGTTGAACACATCGGGCTGACTGGCCCCAAACGGAGCCGCTACTGTCTCTTTAAATTTACCCAGGAGCCCCTTAAGGAGCCCCAGGGGCCCCAAGCTCGGCTCCCCACCCTGAAGACAAGCAGAGGCTGAAACCCCACACAGGAGGCCGCCGGACCTCCCCAACATCAGCGCGAGGCAGCGGAGCGAGCCGCTCGACGCGGCGCGGACACGGAGTCACAAAGTCGCCTTAAACTTGAGCTGAAGTTGTTCTGGGCAGCAGGGCGGCGCGGGCTCGCGAGCGGACGCGGCGGCTCCTGACGTTACGCGGGTCCTGAACGTGACATGGGCGAACGCGTCCTCCTCGTGCTTTCCCAGGCGTTCGCCGCGCGCCTCCGCGGACCCGCGCGCGTGTGACGGAGCGGAGCGGCCGGGCATGGAGGAGGAGACGGAGCCCCAGGAGCCGGAGCCTCAGCGCACACGGGCGCTCTCATTAATAATAAGAGCCGTGGGAGGGGAGGCGACACCGGGGCAGCCCTCGGCAGGTAAAGAGCGATGCGCAGTCATCATCATCACCATTTAAAGAAGTAAAAAAAAAAGAGGAAAAAAAGAAAAAGAGCCTACGGTACGAAGCCCGGAGCGTCCGATCGCGGCGTTAATCCGTGTAGGGAACAATAGCGGCGGCAGGCAGCAGCAGCATGGCCCCTCGCTTCACGGGCTCCACTATAAACAAAGGCGAAGTGCCATGCTGCTGCTGCTGCCGCGGTGCGCAGCGCCCCCCAGCGGCCGCCCGGGGAGCACTCTGTGGCCCTGTGGAAAAAAAGAAGACGAAGGTCCCCCGTTGCAGTGGTCCGGGTTTGCTCCTGATTTAGTCGCGTTTGAGACAAACCTGCTTGATAGGAGGATATATAAAAGATACACTTTACACAATAAAAATGTGACTTCAGTGGTGTGTTTTTATTTCTGTGTAAGTCAGGTGTGTAAGGAAAGGGGGCTTTATTTGCTGTCCAGATTGGTCAGACCAAATGAAGTGCCCATGGAGGGTCTGCAAGCTTTGTCTGTGGGCTCCAGCTTGGCCTGTGGGTGTCCAGCACAGGAGGGGTTTAATACAGGCCCTGTGTGGTCTGGTCTGGTCCGCACACAGGGCCCAGACAGGACCCATGTGCTGATTAAGATGGGCTGTAATGATGGGGCCCTTTTGGGAAACCCAGCTGGGTCCCAGTAACAGCATACCTATGTACAGACCCACCCCGACCCCATGCCCATATTCCACCCATTTGAGCTCCATGTGAACATGTTGGGTGGGTGGGGGTCCTGTGCCAGTAGCTGTATTGGCCAAGATTTGCACAATGTGATTCTGATGACAGTAAGATAATATTATGACATAAATAATAGCACACACACAGAGTCAATGAAAAGTACAGTAGAAGAAGTGCAACACTTGTTCTGGGAGGTTCTGAGAGAGGTTAAGGCCAGGTTGAGGATGGGTTAGTGATGCGTCTTTTGCTTTTTAGGTCTCTTGTTCTGGGTACTCGTTTTTTTTAACTCCACAAAAAAAGAGAAGCCCATGCCATGAAACTGTGGTCAAACTGGTGCCTCAGGCACGTCGAAGCAGTTGTCAATTTTGCACATTAACAAAATAATTCTGTGATATTTTGAGGGTCATTATCACCGTGTTATCTGGACATTTACACATTACGCCTACAGGAGCTTTTATGATATTCTAAACCCAGAGGCATTAATGTGGAGGTGGTCCCTTTGCAGCTCTAGAAGCAGGTCTGGAACTCTGCAGTTAGTGAGTCAGCAGAACGTTGGCAACTTTTCAGCACTCAGCAACCCTGCTCTGTATCTTGACATGGTCTGTTACTTCATGTCTGAGCTGCTGTGGTTTCTAAATGCTTTCACTTTCCAATAATGCCACTCACAGTTGATCGTGGTATCAAGGAGTGAAGAAATTTCACAAACAAATTTGTTAAAAAGGTGGCATCCTATTAGAGTACCACACTCAAAGACAAGTGTCCTGATATTTCTGTCCACATAGTGTTCATGGTCTATATGCATGTGGTGCTGTTTTGAAGTATCATTTATCTAGCTACCAATTGATATACAGTGCATCCAGAAAGTATTCACAGCACTTCACTTTTCAAACATTTTGTTAAGTTACAGCCTAATTACAAATGGATTGAATTCAATTTCTCTCTAAATTCTACACACAATACTCCGCAATGACAAAGTGAGAAAAGTTTGTTTGAAATCTTTGCAAATTTATAAAAATATAAAACATGAAAATATAACATGTACATAAGTATTCACAGCCTTTGCTCAATACTTTGTTGAAGCACCTTTGGCAGCAATCACAGTCTTTTTTGGCACACCTGTTTTTGGGAAACTTCTCCCATTCTTCTTTGTTGAATCTCTCAAGCTCCATCAGTTGGATGGGGATTTTTAGATATCTCCACAGATTTTCAATCAGGTTTAAGTCTGGGCTCTGGCTGGGCCACTCAAGGACATTCATGGAATTGTCCCAAATCCACTCCTTAGTTATCTTTGCTGTGTGTTGTCCTGTTGGAAGATAACTCTTTGTTCCAGTTTGAGGTCCAAAGCGTTCTGGAGAAGGTTATCATCAAGGATATCTCAGCACATTGCTGCAGTCATCTTTCCCTTGATCCTGACTAGTCTCCCAGTTCCTGCTACAGAAAAACATCCCCACAGGAAGTTGCTACCGCCACTATGCTTCACTGTAGGAATGGTATTGGTTAAGTGATGAGCAGTGCCTGGTTTCCTCCAAACATGATGCTTGGCATTCAGTCCAAAAAGTTAAATCTTTCTGTTTCACATGGTCCGAGAGTCCTTTAGGTGCATTTTGGCTCCAAATGGGCTGTCATGTGCCTTTTACTGAGGAGTGGCTTCTGTCTGGCCACCTCACCATACAGGCCTGATTGGTGGAGTGCTGCAGAAATGGTTGTCCTTCTGGAAGGTTCTCCTCTTTCCACAGAGCAATGTTTGAGCTGTCTAAGAGTGACCATTGGGTTCTTGGTCACCTCCCTCACTAAGGCCCTCCTACCATGATCACTCAGTTTAGCTGAGTGTCCAGCTCTAGGAAGAGTCATGGTAGTTAATATATATGCAGTATATATACCATCATTTTTAATATCATGGTATAACCAAAGACTGTAGCCTGCACAATCATCTTTAGCAAGGACAGGAGGTAAAGTGCACACAGGGGGAATTTGTCTTCCGTATGTCACCCGTCCTCACATAGTAATAGTGCACATTGTTGAATTCACACAATAGGGGCAGTGAGCACACATGCCTGGAGCAGTGTGCAGCCCTGTGCACAGCACTCAGGAGCAGTTGGAGAGTTTAGTGCTCAAGGGCATTTCATTCATACCCAGCCAGTTCAGGGATTCAAACTGGCAACCTTCCCTAACCGCCAGGCCACTACTGCCCAGTTGAATGAATGTAAATTTTGTGTATACAATTATTCAGGACTGTTTAGGCTTCAAATCAACTTGTATTGGTTGTATGATTTTTTTAAATGAAGAAACTACAGCATTTGAGGTATGTATTATGTCATTTTAGTTTGAGGTTCAAAGCATGTAACTACTGAACTCTCCTTACTCAACTGTGCTCAGGAACAGCATTATCCACTGTAGGGCACTTTTAAAGCTTAATTATAGGGTAATTCTAAAAACTGCAGAGCCCATCAATTCCAATGCTGAAAGAATGGAGTCCAGCACAGCAATTTCACTGCTGAAACACAGCAATTAACTGATGTTTGAGCAGCGAAATCTCTAAAACTGCTGGACTCCAGCCCCGCACAGTTGATGACCCTTGGCCTGCAGTTCCTCTGACACAGGTCCAGCTACCCAGAAGCTTCCCATATAACAGTTCCCAGACAGCTGACTCTCTTGAAAAGAAAATTTTTTTTATTCTGGTTATTTTTTGCTCTTTTTGAATGGATTCTTGCCTTTTGAGCAGACAGTGAATGAGCCAGAGAAGATTCCTGGATCAGCATATCTTCAGTATTAAGCAATTAATTTGTTAGCAAATGCTTCCAAGGATCCTGACCAGTTCACTTCCATTGTGTGATAGGAGGTTCAATATGCTGTAACTTCCAAGGCAACCCAAATAATGTATTTGATCCCTGTCAGTGACAGACTGTTTTGACAAATATTTGTGGACAACCCTCTTAATGAATGCATTTAGCTATGTTCAATTGTCCTGATTACTGACGCAGAAGTACTGCTAGTAGAATTTGACTGACTGGAGCACACAAACATGAACCTATTGGCACCATACCTAATGCTAGAGTTCATGTCCTCTGGAATAATGGCACTCCAATACTTTTGGGATGAGTTGGGGATGAGTTTAGCGTGGTAATAATCTAATATCTTGCCCTCATTAATGCGACTGTTGCTGAATGTAATCAAATCCTCACAGCAGTGCTGTAAAATCTAGTTATTTATTCTACTGTCATTCTCTAGATAGAAAGAATTGAAAAGCAGAATTGCTATGCCCTTAATTACAGAAGAAACAATGATAGTGACCTAATACATTTGTCCATCCAAGTGTTGAGGGTAAGAAGTTTAAAGGGTTTACAGTTTTGAAAGTGTAATGTGTTATCTTATGGGGGCTCCCAAGAAGCACCTTCTGATGGTGGCACATTCATTAGGAGACATTCATGGCTGGGAGCCTAAGAGAACATTATTGGATGGTCCTCCCTCTCCCCCAGTTGCTCAATGTGATGCTGCTCTTTAAAAATCCATCTTTAAATAAAAGAAAAGCTGTGATTCAGCTGTAGTTCAGGACTCTGATGATGTCTAACACCTAAACTATACAGACAAAAATAATGCTGAGCATTACGGCAGTATTTTCTGTTACAGGTGAAGATGACATGACTAATGGACACATTGGAGCTGACAGTCAAGCCGGTCTTGTCGCTGCTGCATGCTCTTCTGGAACAAGCTACTGGAGCATCTCTGAAAGCCCCAACTCCCCCTTTCTCCTCTCCCCAATCCCTGGGCCATCTGGACAGAATCCCACCCCGGCTAAACCTGAACGGGCATCTCGTCCCGGCCACAGTCGCATCCCTGGCCGAGACCACCGCCGCTACTACCATGAGTACTGGCGTAGTGAATATTTGATGGACTTTGACCCCAGAAGGCATGGTATGATCTGCATGGTGTGTGGAAGTTCGCTGGCCACACTAAAACTGAGCACCATCAAGAGGCACATTAGGCAAAAACATCCTGACTCTTTGCTCTGGAGCGCGTCTGATAAGGAGGTGATCCGCTCAGGCTGGGAGAGCCATCTGAATTTGGAGAAAAGCCAGAAACCTTTCGGCTCAGAGTCAGCCGTTGGTACAGAGACAGATGAAACCCTCGACTGTGCTAAGCACTCTACAGGTGTGAATGAATATTTATTCTAAAACTTTAATCACAGCCTTGGTCCTAGAGTACTGGAATACATTCAGGTGTTTGTTTTTTTCTGCTGTAACACACATGGTCCAATTGACCAACTAATTAACACTTACTTAGCACCTTGACCACTTTTTGAGTCAACCTGTGTGTTACAGCAGGGTAACACTAAAGCTGTGTCTGAAAAATTTACTGATTTTTTTTTTTTTTATTGATTTTCCCTGTGGTCCCCGTGTCCACCAATATTTATTGAGGTCATGGGCTGCAGATCAGGAAAAACAAGGAAAGCAAACAGGAAAGCACTCCAGGACTATTGAAAAAATTAAGGGCTAGTTTGCCACTCTGGGTTTGTTTTTGTTTTTGATTTAAACATTTTTTTAGCAAGTTTTTGTCTTGGTGGATGACATTAATTTCATGTCAATATTTGGCTTTCACTGATTTCTTTGAACTGACCAAATGCTTTTGGTCGCAGTTTACAGGCCCCTGGCAGAATTTTGGTAGGATATTTGACTAATGTAGGTAGATTATTATATCTACTGTATGCAATGTTCCAGTCCCACTGGCAGCAAAACAGCCTCAGAGCTGATGCTCCCACCACCATGCTTAACAGTTGGTGTAATGTTTTATCTGTTCATAAAACCTTCATCCAGAAGGATTTCTTTGTCTATGTGGTCACGGCCGTATAAAATGTATTGCTTGATTGTAAACTGTGACTCTGGTATTGCAGCAGTTTTTTTGGCGGGCCTGTGCGTTGGTGGTACTTGGTGGTGACTTTTTCAGACAGAACATAAAGAAAGTTTCAAGGTAATTGTTTCAGAGAAGCTCCTTGAAACTTTCTTTATGTATTGTGCGTGTGTCAATCCAGTGGCTCCTGTCAAAACAAACCCTTTTCACATAAGCTCAGAGAAGCTACTGGCTATTGTCAGTCATGATCAGGAAGGTAAAGACATACAGTTGTGCGAAAAGATTAAGACACCAAATGAACACCTTAGACTTTTTTTTACATTTTAAACTTAACTTTTAAAACTAATGATCCTCACTTTAACTATATTGAGAGATGGAGGTGAGTTGACTTCAGCCCAAGACCAGACTGCAAGATGCATAAAGTCTCTAACAATCCTAAAATGTCATCACAGGTTCAGCACCGGCTAGAGTTGATGGCATGCATGCATCTACCATCAGAAATTGACAGCAAAAGTTTAATTTTCATAGGTGTGCAACCAGGATGCACTTTCTATCAAAAAACACCCCAAAAAACAAACATTAGGGCAAGTGCCAGTGAACACCTAGTTAAAGACCTAGGCTTCTGGAACATTTCAGCACAAGAACATCATAACTGAAGCACTGAGGTGGAAGTGTCATGGTTTGGAGCTGATTTGCTACAGCAGAGCTCGACATCATAGAGAACACTGAAATATTTTATTGGGTCAGAGTGGGCTTGAGGAAAATATAGAATCCTCTGTACAAGGACTGACATCTCCTAGCTGAAAGAATCCTGCATGGAGGACAGTTGATGTCAGAGACCAGTAGATGGTTATAGGTAGGGGTTGGTGATATAGTAAAAATATAATTTCAGGATTTTCTTTTTCCAAGATCACGATTTTATCACAATTCTTTTTCATGTTAGCATTTAATACCACTTGGCAAATTACTAAACAGTACAACCAAACTAATCAGCCCATTTAAAAATATTGTACTAAGGAAAAAAAAGCAAACAGACCATTTTGGTGACAGATTTTTATCAGCTTGTTCAATTTTTGTACGAACATTGGTTTGAAAAGGTAAACAACACCAATCAGGGAAAGTGCTTTCTGTATCACAGATAGCATATCACATATCTTATTAACAGATTCTCAGCAGAATCATTTAATTCACTTCCTTTTTGAGGTAGCATTCAGTGTGCAATTAACATCCTATAAACATAAAATGTAGAGTAAAAATAAATCGAACTGAACTACTTTGAGGGGTCTTTGGAACCAATCATTTTTCACTGTTTTGATAAGAACCAAATCCTTTGCAGGATAAAATGTTATTGCTACTGTTACCTCTTTCCATCATTCACTTGTCTCCTCATATGGACCGCCTCTCTCACGCTTGTGTTACAGTGGTTCCTTTTGGT
The DNA here is from genome assembly GCA_034509495.1 of Acestrorhynchus altus. Lineage (NCBI taxonomy): Eukaryota > Metazoa > Chordata > Actinopteri > Characiformes > Acestrorhynchidae > Acestrorhynchus > Acestrorhynchus altus. The sequence continues at coordinate 14,979,007 of CM067524.1, forward strand.
CTTGCTGTAATGTAAGCCTGCTGGCTGCAGTGTATCACATCTTCTCAGTGCTTGACTTTCACCTAACTTTTTGGGATGCTGTTGTTTTAAATGGTTGAAAAGATTTGTCATATTACCCTCCAACGTGAGAATTCTCTCTTGCAAACTTTGCAAATTCTCATACCAAACATCTCTAGTTAGAAGAAACATAACTGACTGATATTATTATAAGGGGGAAATACCAACTAATACCAGGAAATAGGGTGTCCTAACGTATTCCTCACAAGAAAATAGTATTTTTTATTAATATTCATATTTTTTTTATTAATTAAAGTTGAAAATTGATTCAGTTTTATGTTTAAAATAAAGATTTAATGTCCACTTTTTTAAATATGTAAAAACAAAAAACCCAAAGCTGTTCATGAGGTGTATTGTATTTATTATTTTTCTTAAATAGATAAATGCCATTGATATGTGTGATATACTGATACATGCCATTGATACATGGCATGATAGAAAGAATTGATACAGGGCAATTAATGACAGAGTTGGGTCTATTTGTAAGCTTTCAGTGTGAATTGTGCCAGAGTGGTTGAGGTTGGAAACTTATTCCCAAAACAGTTCATTATGTGTTTATATGATCTATTCTCTTCCCACCCCAGGCAAGCCCAGCAACGCTGAGATGAGTAAGCATCAGCCCCAGCCCCAGCCCCAGCCAAAAGTCAACAAAGCGAGTGCCTCTCCATCAGCCTCATCAGTCCAAGAGCCTCAGGGTCCATCTGCACAGATGCTGGAGCGGTACCTGAATGACTCTCTGCATGCATGGTTTCGGCAAGAGTTCCTGATGGAATACCAGGCGGAGGCAGGTCGGCTGGTCTGCATGGTGTGTGGCTGTCCACTGCCATCGCTGCACCTGGACCACATCAAAAGCCATGTGCTTGATCTGCACCCAGATTCACTGGTGTACAGTGCTGAGGAGAAGCACTGTATCCTACAGACCTGGGCCCAAACTCACGGTGAGAGACCAATGGAGATAAAGAGAAGATCTCAAGAATGAAAGGGAGGGAGAAATTAAAGAACTATTTTAAAGAAGGAAGATAAAATGATGGACAGGGAGGTATAGACATGGCACAGTTAAATGTTAAATGTTAAATGTTCAAAATCTTGTGAGGAAAGGTCAGGTGATTTCAAAGCTTTCTAAATGGCTCCTCAAACCTAGTTCCAGTAGTCAGCAGATTGGCTCCTCTAAATCTCTAATCTCCCTACCACTTGGAAATTAAATTAGTTGATGGCTACAAAGCAGGATAAAGCTATAAGCATTTAGACTGCAAAGCATTTCAGGAAGCCATTTCCTCCATTTGTAATATAAATAAGAAAGGGCAGTGATGTTGGAGGTTAAGTTCATATCTGGAAGACCCAAAAACACTTTCTGAGAAAACTCAGTTGTGCTAATTAGTTGTGCTAATTTAACTGTGCACTGTTTAATGTGCACCTGGATAAATATGACCTTTTATTAGAAAAAAACAAAACTTTTCTGCATTTTCACCATAACCTTGTTTTGGTTGAATGTGGATTGTTTTCTGGTTGAATGTGTGTTGTGAAGTTGGCTGAACAAAACTCCATGTCAGGCCATTATCAGTTTGACATAAAATAGTAATGACAGATGACTAGTTGGTTTTGTTGTTTGGTACCAGGTTACCAAGATTTAGGTCTTCCAAATGTCAGTGTCATATTGACATAAAATCCCACTGTTTAGATGTATGTTGACCAAAACCCAAAAATGTAGAACTGTTGTTAGATATTGATATGTTGAGGATTTAAAGTAACCAAAATTAATCTGCCTAATATTAGAGTTTGATGCCTACTTAGTAGGTACTAAGTATTCCATTTTGCACAATGTACAAATGTTGGGCTTAGGTTTACATTTGTCAAAATTTTAATATTCAACAATTTCAACTAAAATTCAGTGTCCAATGTCCAACAGAGTCCAACATCTTTCTGACATCAAACTGATGTCTGGTGCCTGCTGGACTGATGCATTTGGGGAACAGGTCCTGTGGATTGATAAAGTTAAAATACACCTACAGTGCCTTGTGAAACTATTCAGCCCCTTGGCATTTTTTGTGTTTTTCTACCTCACAACCTGGAATTAAAATGAATTATTTGAGGGTTTGAATCATTTCATTTACAGAACATACCAACAAATTTGAACATTTGAATTTTATTTTGAAAAAAAAAAAGACAAAAATAACAGAAAATGTCAGTGTGCACAATTCTAGAAGAAACAGAACCTGGTCTTATGTTATTTTGCATAACACAAGAAATTCACTTAATCGACTTCTTGACTTAAGGCTTAGCTAGTTGGAGACCTTCACATTGGACTGTGTAAAAAGGAGAACACTAGATCAGCTACAGTCCAATTATTGATGAAATTACATTAGATTTGAATATATATTTGTATCTATACAGATACCACTGTCCCTTGTCCTAGAAGGGAGGGCTTAAAGTCAGTAGATCTCCAGGAGGAGGGCAGGTGTCCACTGCTATAGAGTGAGATGTAAGGTATGTATTCTAATAGTACACTCCATTGTGTTTGATTTTCTCCTTTATCACTCTACCCAACCACAGAATCAGACTCTTCAAGAGACTATTTCAAATCAGAGCCAGACACCAAAGATCCGACGGTGGACAGCACAGTCCAGTTCTTCCCCTCAGAGATGGACCCCCTCCAAGACCACTCAGAGCCATTTGCAGGGGGGAAAGGAGAACCACCAGGTGCTGCTCAAAACCCAAATATGCTGCCTCATCAGTTTCCTAATAGGAGGCTGAAGAACGGGTGCCCCTGGCGCCTGCGTTTGGACTACCTGGTTGCACTTGGGCCTCCAAGCAGTCCAGGCTGCTTCTGCATGGTGTGTTCTGAGCAGCTGCCCCTAGCTAGAGTGAGTAGCTTCCGCAGGCACATCCAGGAGCGCCATCCTGAGACCACCAATCTCAGCCGCAGAGAGAGAGAAGATATAGCCAGCGCCTGGACAGGGGAAGGAGATACAGAGGAGCCAGCCATGCAGACAGAACAGGGTAAGCACATACACACTACACAGTCTGAGAGTGAGGAAGCACTTTGGATAAACATCTAATTTCCTGTGATTTAGAGATGGCATGTCAGTTTGGGGACATTAGTTGATATTAGCCAAGACTGTTGAATCAGATAGTACGGAGGACAACAGTAATGATTCCTATCGAATGTAATGTGGTGTATTTTCCGGACTATAGAGCGCACCTCAATATAAGCCGCCCCCATAAAGTTAAAAAAAAAAAACCTGGATAGTAACATAAATAAGCCGCACTGGGCTAAAAGCCGCTCATATCTACTGAACTGACAACATAGTTTAACATAACATAAATGAAGTGATTAGTTTCTGAACTGTGTCTGTAGCATGAAAGTAAAAGTGCTGATCAAACAAAACAGAAAAGTTATTGATTGGTTTATTCTTCGTCCTCCTGCGGCTGAAACCACTGAAGTCATCATCTTCAGTGTCGGAGTTGAACAGCCTTAGAAGAGCTCCATCACATACTAGTACTTTTTCTGTGTCGATGTCAGTGTTGCTCTCCGTGTCGCTGTCATCCCGGGGTGAAGCTGGTTCTGAAGCTGTGGTGCCCTCTTCACACAGCAGTCCAGGGTTTCGGAATCCATTGGTGACGGTAGATTCCTTCACGCTGCTCCACGCTGTTAGGATCCACTGACAGACATCAGAAAATGATGCTCTGTGCATGCGGCCAGTTTTTGTGAAGGATTTATCAAAACAAAATTCTCAGTGGTGGTGGCTGCTCGCATACGCTAAATGAAAATTAACATCTTCTGTGATTTCCAACTTTTGACTTCCCACCCTTTTCAATTTCTGCTAAAGCGGGTGAATAAAAGGCCGCACCTCATTATAAGCCACATGGTTTAAATCGTGGAAAAAAAGTAGCGGCTTATAGTCCGGAAAATACGGTATATGTTTTTTATGTGGGGTAGTCGAGAGTTTAAGTAATTTGAACATAATAGACTATTTTATGTATCAAAGAATGCATTTGAGTATTTTAAATCCACTTTGGTTAGAAAAGTGCTCAGATGGTGTTTAGCAAGCCTATGTACAACTGTGTTATTTTGCCTCAGAATAAACACACTGATTTTCCTTTTGTCATAACCTTGTAAAAATAATCAAATCTGCTTTTCTATTGGTTTACATAACTACAACAAGGTTACACAACCACATATTACAACATAGTTTTTACTCTGTAACAAAACACTTTAATTATTCTTAGTCTTACCAGATAGTGTTGCTGTCCTCTTGAACCTCTGAGAGTTTTCTCTGTGTGATGTGCAGTTAACAAGCTCTTTATAGCTGGGGTAGTTTTAAGCCCTGCTCCCTTCACTTTCATGGTTTCTTGTGTCTTAGTGGTACAAAATAAGTTGGTGCTTACCCTTTTTATGTTTGGCTTAGGGTAGCCAAATTTCTCAAATGAAAATAAGGAACCAGGAGGGCCAGAGTTTGAGGTCCCCCCCATGTTCATTCGATAGACTGAACGGATTATTGGTTATTGAAAATGATACTCACAGATTTACTTCTACACTCTACATTGCTGCCTACTTTTCCTGAAAAAAGTGCAAAATCTTGTCTTCTTCCTTCGAAAAGGTATCACGGGCATATTGGAGCAACACTGACAACTCTCCTCACTGGTCGAGAGAACTGCTTCACGACCAATGACAAGCAACTGTTATGTTTTGGTAGCAAAGCATAATGGGATTATCTCATACAAGACACCCTGTCTTAATAATCTGACCTCCCAAATCTGTTCAGTTGTCTTTACTTTCCAAATATTTTTGGATAATATTAATTATGGGATGGTTGCAACCCTATGCAGTATGTTTTCGGGAGAGCAGACATTTGAATAAAGAAATGACAAACACTTTGGCTATCTTTGGCTAGTGTTAGTTTCAGCCTGTCATGGGTCCCTGTTTGCTCCACCTGCCTTTTACTTATCCATGTGCCAAGTTTGAGCTCCCCTTTTGATGACACTGGCACAGGAAAATCCATGGTCATGAGGCCTGGTTTGTGTAGAAACGCACATACTCAAAATGATCTGGTCTGGTTCCATAGTTCTGTAGCAGCGTTCTAAGCCTGGAGTGGAAATGACAGAGATGCTTCTCTCCCTTTTACAAGTCAGTATACCATCAACATGATTTTGAAGTTGCTATCTTAATGTAAAAGTGTTAGAAACAGCTCATTTTAAACCGTAGTAGATTTTAAAGAAATATGGTGTTTGAAAGGTGGTATTGTGTCCTTTCATACAAACCATTTTTGTGACTTCATCTGTTTGTGAATTAATTACAGCATTTTAAACACATCTTACTTCTGTCTTTTGATAAAAGCCATCCCTGGTGATAGCATTGGACCTTTGCCTGTGAAAAAACAGACGTCAACTGTGAAACCCACCAAGCAGAGCACCATCAAGACAGAAGATAGGGAGAGGAAGGTGATGGCACCGCACAGACACACACACTATCCAGGCAAGGATCAGCGGCGCAACTACCAGGTGCGCTGGCGAATGGAGTATTTGATGGATTATGACTGCAGGAGACACGGACTGATCTGCATGGTGTGTGGGGCCACGCTAGCCACATTGAAGGTCAGCACAATCAAGAGACACATCCAGCAAGTGCACCCTCGCTCGCTGGACTACAGCCCAGAGGAGAAGCAGCAGGCTCTCCAGAGCTACAACCAGACTGCCCTGCACTTTGTCCACTCTGATGACTGTTTCTCATCCTCGGATCACAGCCATGGAGCGCATGCTAACGCTAAAACTAAAGTCGAACAGACTGTCTGTTATAGCACTTAAATGAACATTAGTGGGGTGTGGCATGTTTTCTTTCGCTCAGGAAGTTGATTATTGGAACAAGCCAAAAAATATTTCCACAGCTTTTTTTGTTGTTGTTTTGGGGGGGAAGGGGTATAGGTTTTAAAAAACTTCATTTGCACTTTTTTTCACAGCAAAGCTCTTTGTGAAAAAGGTCATTTGACCAAGCAGCGTTCACCTGCACCACACAAGAGGCAGTGCATGCCCTGCTAACATAAATCCACCTTCAAGATGGAGAACTGTAAATGTGCTTCCTTCAGAAAAATAACATCAATAAGATGAATTGAGTGGAGGGTTTTTTATTATTATTTCTAAGCACCTTTTTAAAGCTTCATTGTTTGTAAAGTGCAGTCATTGCAAGACTGTTATTGCTGCAGAATTACAGGGGTTAATGTGCTCTAGTTATTGGTTTGCATGGGCTTAGCGTTACAGTGGGCCACACATTCTGCACTTACGAAAGCACTGGGTACGGGTGCCTGGAGGACCTTATGGCACCTTATGAGGCACACACTGTGTGCAGACTGTGCAGAAAACAGTTGAGTTGGATTTCAAATAAGTTTTCGGCACAGTTTTTCTTTACCACATCATACTCTTAAGCAAATTTATGAATGACAAATGAGGAAATTTGTGTTGAATTACTACCCTTTAAGTAGGTAGGGCTGCACAATACAGACAACACATTGTTATTGCGATTATACTACATATTGTGATATGACACATTTTACCTTGTTACTTCGTATTCTTGGACATATTAAGCAGAATCCATTGGCTTGTGTAATTTAAAAAAAGAAATGTTTATTTCTGTTATTTTGATTGAAGTGTAGTGATTTTTCCCACCTTACATATGTTTGGATACATCACCATGTACCAGCGAAAGGGAACATGTATAATGAACCAGTCACATCAGGGCACATTTTCTCAAGTCAAGTTTTTTATTGTCACATCACATTACACAGGTGTAAAGGTGAGTGAAACACTTAGGTGCAAATCCCTCTCCTTACTCTCACCTACTGTATTTTACAGCAAAAACAGCAGTCATTATTTCCTAACTTTTGCAATACCCCCTCCTCTTTATGCAGGTGCTGGGGGGTTGATGTAGGAGCCATTTCCTGCTCTACCCGTTTAAGACTTCTCATGACCCAATCAAATCCCGATATATAGATATATACCCTGCCCACTATGATTTTGGAACTGCATGTCCTGTTTTGTTTACAAAGTTGGAATTTCATCAGGATAAGGATGAATGATTTCTAATTTCTGATTCATGTTGACTTTAAAGTACACGTGAATCAACATCGAACAACTCATTCATTAAATGTCCACAGAAACACTGATCAGTCTAGATGCTCCTAGACTTGTTGGGTCACTTTCCCAAAACCATCTCAATTGGTAGAGAGAGTATTCAATCTGATTATTGCTTGACCATTGAAGAATCATTTTTTTGATAACAGGTTTTTGGGAAACTCAAATGTTTTGGTCAGAGGTGTCATTTGCATGTTGCAGCCTTCTGTGATCTCACATTACGGAAGCCAATATCACAGTAACCATTAACAGACTGTATTTTGTGCAGCCCTAACATGTGGTTTCCCAAAGTTTATTAGAAGTCTTGATTACTTTAAATGAAGGAGAATCCCATTGCTGTCCTAAGTGAAATGAGTCCATGTCTCAGGGAGTGTGTGTGTTATCTAGATTTCCTGTCTCATGTAGTTTGCATGTTTTTGGTGGCTTAACCACAAACTACAGCCCACATGATGCAACTGAATGAAAACGAAATTGCAGCCTAAACAAAGGCAAAGTGAATGAACAGAGACAAGCCCCTGACTCTCTTGTTCAAGTCTTGTTCATACAAAAATAAATAATTTAGTGAAGAATCAAACTAACATGATGCATCACTGATCCCAGATGCTGCCAATCATCCAACTTATTTTCAGTGTCTGACATGACCAATTAACATGCCCCTAACTGGACACCAGAAATTTTTATCTATGGGTTCAGTGTTGGCCCCACATATGGATACGCTCCAGGGTCCCTGATGGGACCAGCAGGGATTAAACATGGGCCCCATCTGGGTTGTACACTGCACATGAGCTAAATGCGACTTGTGTGAGGTTGGTTAAAGTGGGTGGTAACGATGGGGCCCAGTTAAGAAGCCCACCTGGGTCTCATTAACAACACAGGCACAAACCCACTCAGAGCCCATGCCCATCTGGAACCCATCTAGCCCACGTTCCACCCATGTGAGTCCCACACATTTAATTTAGAATGGGAGATGATATGCTAATGTTGCTAGCAAACACTGGACCTGGACGGTCACTAATCTAACTTTGAAATTCTACTCTCAAATCTTTATTGGGCTTCAAGTGGCTCAGCAATCTAATGCACTTGCACTATGATATGAGGATCGCTGGTTTGAATCCTGTGCTGCTTGCCATCAGCAGCTGGAGTCAGAGTGATTAAAAATTAAAATAGGCAATGCTCTCTCAGGGTGGGTAGATGGCAATCTTTCCCCGCCGGGTGTGACGCTGGTCAGCACAGGTGACTGTTAGCGATTGTATCGGAGCTGGGGACCCGGGGCGCTTTCCTCCAAGCACATTGGCTGCCCAGCAGTGATGCAATGACAGCATTTTGAAAAGAGGCCGTGGCTTCACGTGTATCAGAGAAGGCATGTGCTTGTGATTTTCTTTCCTAGTGTTGGAAGCATTGTGTGTGATAGAGAGTCCTAATGGGGTCGGGTAATTGGGTGGGAATTTGGACTAAAGTAATAATAAAAAAAGTAAAAGTGTTGGCTGTTTAAATATTTTATTTACTTAAAGGTATGAACAAGCTATGTAAATAATGGCTAGACTAATATTTAAAAACAAACTTTATCTTAATGTGATTTTAAAGTTATACTGTGTTCTAAATCGCAATGACCAGTCTGATGAAAATGAAGATGTGAATGTTTTTGAGAGGACAGAGAAAGATTTGGGTGTATAATTAGAGACCGAGGTGGTCGGTATTGGCAATGTTTGCCTAACATTTTCTTGGCCAATTGGCTTCAATTAAAGAGAAATTCTGTTAATTTGATTCTTTGCCAACTAACCTCCTCTTTTAAGCACAGTATTTTAAGTGGAAAGAATGATGAATAATGTTGAGGACACCATGAATTTTCCCTGTTAAAGCACTTACCTTTTTTCTAACTGAAGAATTTATATAAAATTTATTCCAGGGATGAGAAGTTTAGTAATTAGAGGGCAAAGTTGAAAAGGACAATATTTTTGTGTTTTCCACCTTATTGTGCGAGAGAAAAAGATAATTGAGCTCCAAACAGGCCTTCCATTATGAACTTCATGGTACATTGAATGTGATGCAGGTAGGCTGCTTTTTTGCTGATGAAAATCTTGTAATAAAAAGAAAAGCAACTGGATGAATTTCTGCTGATTAAGAGAAAAAAAAAACAAAAAAAAAAAAACAAGCAAGTCCTTTAACATTTTTATTAATTTCACTTTGACATCATTACAGGGACCACATTTTCCCTCCTCTCCCTCCACTTTTTTCCAAAGCTCCAAAGATTAACTTAATTCAGAACTAACAAATTGAACATAGAGATTAGTTATCACATCTAATTAGCAGGAATCCAAAGCAAAATCAAAAGATGAACAGGACTTCTGCAACTCCCTCCCCAAGAGAAAACTCAAAAACGGGGAAAAGGGGAGACGACCAACATGCTGATAATCTAAAGAAGTTAACTTCTGCAGGTTATTTCATTAAAACACTAAAGGAGAAAACAGCAGAAGCTGTCTATGTTGAGAGAAAGAGTTTTGCATCATATATTAATATTAAACAAAAAAAAGAAAGAAAGACAAGTAGTATTTCTTTAAATTAGTGTTGGAACAAAAAGAAAGAATAAAAATGTTCAAACTAGCTGCTGGAGCTCATCTTAATTGTTCAAGCACCACCATACCTATGATCCACGAGTTGACAATGCGTGTTAGTTCTGCAACACAACGACACAAACGAAGTGGTACGAACAAATAATCCTTTCAAAATGTTGGTGAGCGTGTCTTGAGTGTGCCATTTGCATGCATGCATAGAAGAAAATGAACATGGTTTAAAAAAAACAAAACAAAACAAAAAAAACAAACAAACCCAAACATCCAGGACCCTGTCTTGAGCTTTATGGGGCAGAGCAAAAAAAAAAAAAAACAACCAAACAAACAAAAACCTTAAACCCCACACATAAAAACCCCCAAACACACACACAATAAAAGGTGTTTGGTTTTGGCCATCAAAGTCCACATTTGTGACTTTGTGGAAAAACTCCACGTGAGGCAAGTTCAGGCTGAAATGAGTTCCATCATGAACACAGGATTGCATGCGTCAGCTGGAATGCTCTATAAATATTACAATGAAACACTCAGCAGTTGATAGACATCTATGTAGTAGTATTACTGTTTATTACTGTGTTTATCCATTAGTACGTCATTGAATACAGGTATACATATACTGAAGCCTATGATGGCACTTCATAAGAATGCACGCAAATGCTTCCAGATGGTTCTAGAGCAAGGCTAGGTAGAATCCAGTGCCATATACACACACACAGGGCAGTAAGCTAAGTGCATCCATTTTTAGTCCTCAAAGTCCCTTTCAGTGTAACTGTATAACGTCTGCCCATTTTCTCATGTAACAAACTGCAAGTGACTACAATGAGCAAAAACATCTCCAGCTGTTGCAACAACGTGTACGCCGCATCCTTATATTAACAATAACCTTATATTACTCCAATTCAAAGCATTTTTTAATAACAAGAATTACCCAAAGTGTTGGAAGTGTTTCTCCAATTCTGACCTGGGACCAGTTTTGAACAAATAGACTGGTCCACAGTCAGCAGGGAGACCCCCCCCCCAGCCTCCAACTCAGATCACGCTCCTTAATATCTGAGCTCAATATCTGAGCTAAATCAGATGCTCTGAAGAGTCTATACAGATAACAACCTTAAATTAATAAGAATTAAGAATAATGTTCACTTAAGATGCCAATGCCAGACCAGGGAGTCAAGAGCAGCTATCCTAAATGACCTAATAATCATAACCTGACCAGTAATAATCGTATTAACACACACTTACATGTGAACTCAGGAGATTAGAGTCTCAGACAGACGCAAGAAGAGACAAATAAGAGGCGCAAGAGGATATTGGTTCTTTTTTTTTTTAAATATAAAAAGCAAGGCTAACTACTTCTTCACAGCAAAGAGCCTGTTTGTAATTTTACTATATATACATACACAATTAAAAAAATGAAACAGCAAAACAAACAAACAAAAACCCCCAGACAGGACAGCAAATAGACAGAGTTGTCTAAAAAAAAATCAATCAATCAATCTGTGTGAGTGTGTGTGAGAGACTACTAACAATCAGTGCATTGCAGTTTCATAGTACATGAGCAAGTAATTTAAGGTGAGAGAGGGTGTGTGGGAATTTATTTTGGGGGGGGAGGAAAGGGCAAAAAGAGCTACAAAACCAGAAATGGAGAAAGAGCAGGCTTTCTTGTCCTTTTTCTTCTTACAGTTTGCTTTAAGGATGGACATCAGCTTCTGAGTCAAAGCCCTGTCTTATATATTCATATGTCATTTTATTAATAGCACAGCGCCTGCAAAAACCAGGTCAAAGATTCAGTCTAGTTCACACCCTGCCCAAAGATGGGTGCCATATATGGGCATCCAGTTGCAGTATTACATCACTTCCTGTGTTCGAGTCACCAGCCTCTGGAGCCCCACGCTCTTCCCTAATGCTCATAGTTAAGCTGCAGAGTTAACATCGAATATCGAGAAGCTTCAAAGATCTTACAGACTAGCTGGTTCAGTGCAGATGGTTGGTGAGATGCATCTGAGGGGGTGAGGGGGGTGAGATTAAACTGAAGGATCAGAGGATAGAAGGGAAGAAAAGAGGATGCAGGGAGGGGTAGAGGCAATGGGGTGGCCATGAAGGGATCCAAGAGGTGGATCATTCCGATTTAATGCGCTTTGCTGCTCCAGGGAGCTTCTCTTGTAGCCTGAAGGGGGGGCGGGAGAAAAAAAAAAAAGAAAAATTAAAAATAGAAGGACTATATATAACTGTCCATTAGGTGGCAGGCCTTTAATCTAATTGGTGCTTGACTCTCACTTATGATGCACTCATACTGACACACATACCTGAAATACAAATTCATCAATTAACATTAAAAAATGTCAATAAATCAAAATTAAAAACTTACTTGGCAACTGTAGCATTAATTTGAGTACGTGCCATCTCAATGTAGTGGTCTATCTGGGTCTGCAGAGAAAATACACTTGCACCTTTTAGTGGTCTTGCAATAAAAGCTAACAAAGATAATGTCTAATTTGTCACATCTCACACTGGAAGCACTGCGGGACTTTATTTCTGTTCACTATGGTGGAAAAGCTGAAAGTGGGCTATGTCACTGTTTTGAGGCCATGGCATATTTCTGCAAGATGGAAGTTAAAGTCACAGCAATACCAGTACATGGACACAGAAGACTACTTTTTCTAACAGTTTTTTTGCATCTAATTAGACATTAGCTTATAAAACAATAGGTTAAAAACCTCAAAGGGGTGTTTATTTTCATAAGGCACTGTATATTGTATGGGGACTCAGCATGTTATGTTAATGTAATGTGTACCAAAAAAACACCATGAAGACCAAGGAGATCTCCAAACAAGTCAGAGAGAAAAGGATTGGGTTATAAAAAATATCCAAATCTCAGATGATCCCCCGAAGCACCATCAAATCCATTATCATCAAATGGAAAAATATTGCATCAACCAAACCTACCAAGAGAGAGCTGCCCACCAAAAGTGACCAGGCAAGGTCTGAGATTTAATCAGAGAGGCAGCACAGAGACCAAAGGTAACCCTGAAAGACCTGCAGAGTTCCCAATCAGCAACTGGAGTATTTGTCCATACGTCCAGAAAAAAGCCTTTACTTACAGAAAAAACAGAAGGGCTCATTTTGACTTTGTTAAAAGGCATTTGAAAAACTCCCCAAATGTATGGAGGAAGGTACTCTGGTCAAAGTTTTCTAAAATGTCTGGTGCAAAACCAACACATCACCCTAAGAACACCATCCAGTGAAGCATGGTGGTGGCAGCATCACGCTGTGGGGATATTTTTCAGCAGCAGGGACTGGGAAACTGGTCTGAGTTGAGGGGAAGATGGATGGTACTAAATACAGGGATATTCCTGAGCAAAACCTCTTTCAGGTTGTCCGTGAAATGAGCCTGGGACGGACGTTCACTTTGCAACAGGACAAGACTGAAAGCATACTGCTAAAGCTAACACTTGAGTGGTTTAAGGGGAAACGTGTAAATGTATTGGAATGGCCTAGTCAAAGTCCAGACCTTAATCCAATTGAGAATCTGTGGTCAGACTTGAAGATTGCTGTTCATCAGTGCACCTAACTTGAAGGAGCTGGAGCAATTTCACCTTGAGGAATGGGCAAAAATCCCAGTGGCAAGATGTGGCAAGCTCAGAGACTTATCTGTAAGCTGTAATTGCTGCAAAAGGGGATGCAACAACAGGGTTTGCTAACCCTGTTACTGGAGGCACACATCCTCTGCATATTTTAGAGCTTACACTATTCTCCAATCACCCGATTCAACTAATCAGCTCATGAACGAGCCCTTCCGAGTTGCAAGGGGTTTGTTAAAGCTAAAACATGTAGGGTAGGTGCGACTCCAGGAACAGGGTTTGGCAACACAGTGCAAAGTACTTACTTTCGGGGGGTGAATAGTTATGCACACTGAGGTCGGCAAATACCAAGGGGGTGAGTGAAAAATATCACACTGATTAGTAGTATGGTCTCACCTTGTTCTTCTCATACAGAGGCGGTACACTGAAGATAAGAATGTCCGCTGAAAAACAAGTGAACAAGTCTTTCTTCAACATTTGAACATTAGCAAGTGTTATGTACACAGTATGTAAACGTTTGAGCAGCCCAGGCAAAATTACATTTGGTTTTTGATGTAAATAGAAAACAGACCTTTACAAGGAAATTACCGTATTTTCCAGACTATAAGCCACTACTTTTTTTCCACGCTTTACACCATGCGGCTTATAATGAGGTGCAGCTTTTTCTTCTTATACATGTTATTTTCCAGTTTTTTGTTTTTTTTTTACTTTGCGGGTGCAGCTTATATTCCATTGCGGCTTATAGTCTGGAAAATACAGTAATTAGAAAATGATGTATTTAGCCTTTTTTTTTTTTTTTTTTTTTTAATTAACCTGAAGAAGAAAAATAGTCAACAATAACTAGTAATTGTGGATGACCAGTTATCATTCTTAACTCAACCTTTTCTCCCTAGAGAGGCCACTCAGATGCTTGTACTTGTAGCCTGGCCTTCCTATGCGGACCATCAGGCCCTTGCAACAGATCCAGAATGCGGTGGCACTTATCTTCAAATGTTCCCAAGTTCAGCCATGTAACTCCTCGGACACTTTCTCTTCACTGGCCTCCTGAAGCTGCTTGCATCAGATTCAAAACCTTGATGCTGGCCTACAAAGCCAAAAATGGACCAGCACTTCTGTACATGCTGTCAATGGTCAAATCCCAGTCTGCACCAAGAGCACTTGTACAGTCAAGTACAGCTCAGTTTGACCCACCGTCCCTCCACATACATGGAAGACAGACTTTTCTGGGAATGAACGTCCCTGAGGGTTTGAATAGCTGACTCACTTGCGTTCTTTGAATGCTGACTGAAAACACCCTCTTTCAAGAACATTTAACTCATTAAAGGCTTATAATTATACGGTGTCTTATGTGATGAAGTGTAATATGTTGAGCATTGGGTGTTGAGGTCTCCGTTCTGACGAGTGTATCTGGCAGTATCCAAGTTTGAGATGTCTCTATTCTAGCCTCTACAAACTTCTCAAGGATATTTTATGGGTGAATGGCAAAGCAAGTTGTTTGTCGCTCTGGATGAGAGCATCTGCCCTAAATATAACAGTATTTTAAAAAGGTATATGGGCAACATTTCTGTTGTACAGTATGAAACATAAAAAAAAAAAACATTCTTGGAACAAAAGATTTGGGCATGTTCAGTCAACAGCACTTGTTCCAAAAACTCATCTGGCTTATTTAGATGTGCTGTATTGTACTTCAAATGTTGAGTTTTATGATAAGGGTGCAGTTATGTTTTCCTTCTAATGACTCTTCCATAAAGATTTTATTTGTGAAAGCAACACTGCACTTTGGAACAAAATGCCACCCACTTGACTCAGCTAAAACTTCAAGATAGCCAAGGGGGGAGGGGCAGACTTGCTTGTCTTATCAGCATAATTCACAACATGCACTGTAGAAACAAGCTTGACTCTCTACTTATATTCTTCCCCTGACATGTAGATATTTCTTTCTCAGATCTTCTAGACCTTAAAAAGGAACTTCATTTATAAATAAATACGAAATATAAAATGTCATTTGGCCAAAGGTGCATAACGTTTGAAGTAGCAGTAAAAATGAGTAAAAGTAAAACGTTTTGGTGGCAGAAGGATCAGCATGTTGGAGCTTACCAAGAATGAGGATGGTGATGCCATTGAAGACAGCACCCACATATGTCAGCAACCACATGACCACTGCCAACTGTAATTAAATGACAGATAGAGGAGTAAAGGGAGAGTGCAGGCAGGGCTAACCTGATCTCAGACATAATTATTAAATAAGACATTCAAAACGGGTGGGTTTTTACAGGTTACTCTCAATGTATAAAATAAATATTGTAAATAAACAAATAAATAAAGCACAAAACAATCGGCTTACCACAGTTTGAGAATTAATGAGTACCATTTACAACATGTATGTAGTTATGAGGATGATGAGGGTTTAGAGATGTTTAGAGCAGGGTATTTATGTTGATCATTTGGTTTGAACAGCTCTACAGTACATGAAAGTAACAACATAACAAAAGCCAGCCAGTTACACAGCCTGCCAGTTTCCCTGTGCCACTGTTTGTGGAGGTCAGTATGTTCTGGGTCAGTCATTCATCTTTTTAATCTCTGTTCCACTTCCTCTGAATGCCATCAACTCCCACCTCACATTCACACTAAATGGACTAACTCATGCACTTTAAAAAGGTATATTATTATTAATAAAGAGGTACATTATTTTATCTACATACTGTACATCATCCTGAGTAGCTGAATATAGGTCTGTACAGTATATTGTATTGTAAATACCAATATATCGAGATATTTTTTTGTAGACAATAGATCAACAATTGCCATATCGTAATTTTGCATCTAAAGAGAGGGTGGGCACTTCCGGTCCTAAGAGGGCCACATTCCTTCATAGTTTTCTGGTTTCCTGCTCCAGCACACCTGATTCAACTCCCCTGCCAAGCTTAGTAGGTCTGTTAAAGCAGGGAAATTGCCAAACTAGACTGGACTCAGGCCCCCCATTTCCCATGCTCTATGGAATGTAGTCTTGTTTAAAGTATGCTGTAGAGACATCGCAATTAAATGTTACTATTTAAACTGCATTCTGTGTTTTTGGTGCTACAGATAAATACTGACACATTGGTGAAGTTTCATCATCTTGTATTTTACAATGTCTCAAGCATATTCAGATTTTCTTTTTGTAATATTATTAACCATAATATTCTCATTTAAATTATTAAAGTGTTAACTCCAGTGTGTCTAAAGTCAATTAATGTCTTCCACAAACGTGCACATAAGAGTCATGAAGGGTCATGGCATGCCAGGCATTATGCTAATGGCTAATGGACCAACCTTGAGGGAATCCACCAAGTCCTCAACCAGGAACAGGCGGCTCATCTGCTTGAGTGCACGGTTGATGTAGGTCAGACACAAGTCCACGTGCTTGCGGAACGTCTCGGGAGGTACGCTGACATCCTTCTCCATCAGAGTCCTGCCACAAGCACGGGTCAACCCAATTAGCCCAGCAGCAATATCCCCACAAATTAATGAATGTAGACACAAAAATCATCCCTCTGCTCTTAAAAGCATAAAAGCAGACACTAACACATAACACTAAATGGATTCCAAGTAGCAAATGAGGTTTAAACATACCAAGAACTGCTGAAAAGAATTTAGCACAGTCCAAATAACAAAACACTACAAATGTTGCAAAATGTTACAAAATGTTACAGATAATAAGCTATGCATTATACGTCCAAACGTTCGTGGACATCGCTTTGAATTATTGCATTCAGCTACTTTAAGATTCACTCACTGCTTACATACGCGTCACTGCAGAGAGGAATTGGCAACAGAATAGAACTACTGGCACCATGCCTAGTAACAGGAGGGTGCTAGATAGGTAAAGTAGGACTGTGTTTACAGGAACAATGTAGCTTCATTCCATTCTTTTTGGAAAATCAAGTTTGAGATGAGCTGCTTGTCACTGAATTCAATTAAATCCTCACATGAAGACTCCAACATTTAGTATGAGACCTTAACTGGATAGCAGAGACAACAAAAGCAGAATAAACTCTTTTTAAATGACCTATGATTTTGGAAAACATGGTCAACTAGCAGGTGTCCCAATACTTTTGTCCATATATTGTATATATTGAGTAAAGCTAATTTCCCTCATACACCATTACCTGAGCATTTATCCAAAATAAAATGGGAAGGGGTTGAGCGTAAGAATCCTGGTATATCTATCAGACATTTAGCTAAATGACACAAAGTCCAATGCTCAAGTAATGACCTGGAGAACTGTGAATATAAGCTGATGTATTACTGGGAATACAGACATCAACTGGCAAAGTACAATGTTTAAATTTAATTAATGGATTTTTACAATTTAATTTCATGAGTGAAATCGTTGTGAGAGTGCATTTTTTTTAACACACTATAGATGACAAATGAAAGACAAGATCAAGCAACAACCCTTCATGCTGTTTACTGGGGAACACATGCTCTGGTACAATACCAGGGCTAATGAATAGTAAAACCAGGACCATCTTGGTTTTTATAGGTGAAAGGTTGCTTTCTGAATATACTGAATAGCTTATTCAGCTAAAACATACAGGGATATGATTTCATTTTTCATCCATATCACACAGCCCTAATAATTAATGCTGTTTAATTAGAGAAAGTACAGCACATGTTGAATATAAGTCACTGTACTCAGTATGGGAGAGTATTAGTTATACTCTATAAATATAAATAAACTCTATATACTATAAATAATAGAGTATAAATCGCAGTTTTGCTTTTCGCAAAAGCAATCTGCCACTACAAAAAATGTGATTAATACCTGTGAATATGATGACCTTATGATATAACACTAATATTTTTACCATATCGCCCACCCCTAGCTGGCTCACAGTATTCAGTTTAAATCAAACTTTAAGGTAGTACTGCTCGAGTACATCTTCAAAACATATAAAACCAAGCCAAATCCATGAAGTCTTACTTGAAGGGGTGGCCTTCATTGGATTTCTGCACAGCCTGGATGACGGACTTATAAATGCGGAAGGTGATGGTGACACAGAGCAGAGCCAGGAGCAGGTAGGAGATCACGCTGATCACACTGAAGGCTGCCAAAGACAGCAGCAGCAGAAGGGAGGTGCCGAAAACCACACCCGTCTTCTTCGGGTCCCGCCAGTGCACCAGCTCATGTACTGCAAGAGAGAGCGTGTGTGTGTGTGTGTTTGTGTGTGTGTGCATGGGGATGTGTGTGTATGCATGAGTGAGTGAATGACAGTGAGGTGGTGTATGGTGAGAAGGGGGAAAAGTGAGATACAAGACAACACAATTAATATCAAAAGATGCACATTTCTTCTTCTT
The DNA here is from genome assembly GCA_034509495.1 of Acestrorhynchus altus. NCBI lineage: Eukaryota > Metazoa > Chordata > Actinopteri > Characiformes > Acestrorhynchidae > Acestrorhynchus > Acestrorhynchus altus. The sequence goes on from CM067524.1 coordinate 14,997,671, forward strand.
CCAATGCTCATTCCTATGTTTGCCCAAACTAACCTAGCACTGGCCATTCTGAGGAGGAGTGTATTCATTGGCTGAATGGTTTTAAGTTTATGAATCTATTGAGACAATGAACAGATAGGTTTTCTATATAGCCGTTACATAATTCAGCACAGGAGTTCCTCAGCGGCCTCCTCTGCAGAACGAAAGAAACCTTTTAAAGAAGCCTTATGTAAACAGCAGCCTCCACGTGCAGAAATGCTTCGGGCATCACGGAGAACCATACACACTCACTAAAGGGGTTAATTTATGGACTTATCATAACGTTCAAGTCGTGAGCTCACTCTCCATCTCAGACTTTCCTCCTGGTGTTGCAATCCAGAAAGACCACGTGTTCCACCAGAAAAGCCAGCTGGAACCGGCTCTCAATATTAAAGCACTGCCCTCCTGGTTTCTGTTCTAGAAACCTCCTCCACAGGCACGTGAGGGGATGGGCACTACAGTGCGAGAACTCATGTGGGCTCCCTCACTGCATTTGATGCCATTTCTCTGGCCTGTCTCTTCCTATATATTAATGTAACTCAACTGAAAGCGTCTCTGCACCACTTAAGTCCTGGAGAACCTACTCGGGCATTCACAGAGTACTAGTAATGACTTCACACGGTGTACTTTTATCCAGGAGAACCAAATGCAAGCCATGTGGATCAAATCTATGTGTATACATCATTACAGTTACTCCTTTTCTGTATATTCTGATGGTAAATAATATTATTAATAATATTTAATATTTCTAAAAACATTCCCATAGATTCCAGTTCAAACAAACCAAAAACAAAATGTGTTTACAAAAACGCTCATCATGACATAACTGCAGCACAATGGTGCAAGGCCAATGATTCAGAGCCTCAGAAAGCACACCATTGTTTTCACCTCTCCATTTCAGAAGCTTTGGGGCCAACAACCAATGCAGGCGTGGGGTTTCCTGCCCGCTCACTGCAGGGGTCTGAGTCCCTCCCAGCATGCTTTGCCAGTGCCCAGAGGGAGGCAGCCTGGACTGAGTGCTCGTTTATTATTGCTCCCTCCCTCTCTTGCCTTAGCGGTCCCAGATACAGCAGCATGTCCCAGTGGTAGCCGAGCCGCAGTGGCCTCTTTTCAGTGCTGGCACTGCTCGCCGCTTAAAGGCACAGGCACCTTTTAATCCATATTAAAACAAACACACACATGTGCAAGTGCATGGCCACGTGTGCTTGAATCATTTAAGGCATGCACACACATGCCCACACACACCACTAGGCTGACCCATGAAAAAAAAAAAGTGCGTAAAACGTGCAAGCTGCATTAAAGCAGGTGATTTTTCAGTTATATGCCAGTTATATGACTTTTAGGTGTTTTACACTCCCAGTTCTTCATTTGAAGCTATATCTGGGAGATACAAACATTAAAAATGTGCTTTTCTAACTAATACGAGTATAACAATACATGTATTTTCAGATCAGTTGTCCTACGTTGCAACTTGATGCCTACATTCTTAAAAATAAATGTAGGGAGCCTAAAGTGGTTCTTCTGTAGCGTGACTCAAAGTGCATGAAAAACCTGTACACTGGCTAATAACCTGCACATCAAGTGACCACATAAGAGACCCTTAGAAAAAAAATGTGTGGTCAATAGTTTTAAGTCTGAATACACTCTATTGATGGTCAGTTTTTTCCACCCTTCCCCATTTTCTAAATACCTTACGGCAATCATTACACCCTATAGTTAAAGAACACCACCTCCTTCCTCTGTGCTCTTCAGGGCTGTGGAGGTGTGGCCACTGGTCATCATGATGTAATCACGGAAAAAAAAACAAAAAAAACAACCACACAAAGCACAGTCGCTAAAAAGCTAGTCTACAGGAAACACACTGTTATCACAGAGTTTGCATACTACCTACGGCCTCATTCAAAACACTAACGTGGGCATTAGCACTGAATATCAGTCTCCTACAACAGCACTACGGTGGCGTTAGTGCAAGCAGCATGGGTCCGAGAGCAAAATTGGCCATGCTCCATTTGGGTGGGTAGATGGCGCTCTCTCCCCACATCACACCCAGCGTGATGCTGGCTGGCACAGGAGTCTCTTTGCTGTTGTATCGAAACTGGAGACCCGGCACTTTCTTCCAGGTGCATTGGCTGCCCAGCAATTGTAAAGTCTGCTCCTGCCATTGCACATGTATGTATTTGTCTTCACCCTCCTAGTGTTGAGAGCATTGTACGTGATGGGGACAGTAATAACAGGGTTGGGTAATTGGCACTTCCAAATTGGGAGTGTAAAAATGGGAGTCATTTAAAACAGCTGGCTGCAGCCCACATCCAAAATCACCAGCACCCACAAGAATACCGGCCTTGTTAGCACCAGTTTTAAAGCAGCACTACAATTAGACCTACCCTGTCCCATCTCTAACATTGTATGCAAGTAATACATTATTGGATAAACATGGTGGTTGGTGTGGAGCAACAGATAGCACCACCTATGGGCCACCACACCATATAGGAGGACTGGGGTTCGATTCCCAGTCTAGGCAACTATGTTGTGCTACAACAAAAGAGTCATTGGGCAAGAGACTCCTGACACTACTCTGGCCCGCCTCTGTGATGCGAGTGACCTTGTTAAGTCAATCTGGATAAGAGTGACAGCTAAAATGCTGTAACTGTATGTACATAACTAGCTAGAACACAGGGTTCCGTTCATCTTAACCTCTTAAAAGGGCTGAATATGACTTGAAATGACTGAAAAATGAGGCAGAAACAGATTTGTTGACATACGAGGTATTTCACTAAACCCGATAGTTCAACCATTTATACCTGGTCACGTCAACCCTAATGAGGCGTCGGGATAATGCCAAGCCACCTTTAGAAGCATCAACACACCCAACAGGCAATTAACAGATACAAATGTGATCACTTCAGGAGGTGGTCTGAAGCACATCTGAGCTATGTTATAGCAGAATAAACAAACCAGCCTCCCGATCACACATCTGAGAGTCAGATCTCCTCCTAATAATAGACTCCAGGAGAACAGCAAAGACATTTAACTCGCACTCATTTTTCTGAAAAAGTACAAATCTCTGAGGTGTCACGGTGACGTAATGATACAGCAAATAAATAAAATGTGCATATTAAAGATCATATAGACGCCTCTATATTATTAAGTAGTAACTTAATTTTTTATATATATATTTGCAAAACAAGATTAAGATTCTTGGGAGAAGGGTCTACATTTCACTCCCATCAAATAAAAACTCCAACCAACACATTACAAAACAGTTTTCTCATCAGCATGGACTGCTGAAGCTCTTGCCTTCCCTTCAATTTCAGAAATGGACAATGATGCTGCAAAATTCACTATTTTATGCAGCACCCATCTTTAGCAGAGCACAAGCCACTTAAAAGATTTGCATGTTCCATCCTACAACAACGAGGTCTCAGTCTTCCTTTGTCGTGTGGTTTCTAGACTGTACTATAGATATCACAGTGGAATCGACTTGGTAACTGAGCTCCGTGGTTGTTAGAATTTTTTTTAAAACAAAGAGCAGTATTATGGAGCATGCTGCCTGGAAATCAAGGCAGGCACTTGATCAATGTAGGCACAAAAGGAGCAGTGCTGAATCATGTCCAATGAACAACATTGTTCACCTGGATATAAACCATATCTGGCAGAACCATATATTATACACAGCAAGAACGATTCCATGATTGTTCAATGTGTATGTTTTTTGGAAATTCAATAGAAAACAGACAGTCAAAGACTACACAACATAAAAAGCTCTACCAAACCCAGTGCAGAATTAGCTGCACTAATGGAAACTCGGGGGCTTGATGGAAAGGGGTGGGAAACTCATTATCTTGCATCATGTCATTCCAGATCATGGTCTCTGGCCTCCATCTCTCCTCAACAGTGGCAAAGACAGTCAAGAAGAAACTGTTATGGCTCCTTTAAATTGATCTGCCAGCCTGAATAAAATTTCCATTGCCCTCTGCTGTAAAGGCAGGGGGCCAGATAAATCTGCATTGAGCTGCAGAAATCCAACACCGGAGACAGACTTTACTGGCAAAATTTTAGTTGTTTAAATTGATACCAAGTGGACATGTTTAGAAGCACCTTTCACTGACTGTTCGGTGGGAATCAGAAATGCTGAGATTAAAGCTTAAAGACATCTACATTCAAGTTGACAAAATCGTTTGTGGTACAGCACCAAGTATGCCATTTTTTAACGTTTTATAGCGTTTAAAAGTTTTCCAATTCTTAAACACAGTCTTATCTTTCAATCCTTTTTTAGTTGCATGAGTGAATCTAAGGCTGGGTCGTTCTTTGCGTGCAAGGTTAGCAGGCTGATAGCCCAAAGGAAAGGCAAGTTACCTGACACGTGGGTTAGTATTGCTGTCAAGACATGCTCTGCAAGGTGGTAGGCTTCTGCCACCCAAATGTCGATTGCCTCTACCTCTTTGGCTAATGAAGCTTCATGCTGATACTCATTCAGGGGATGCTGAGGTGCAGAAGGTGAGGCAACAGAAGACTCCGATTTAGACAGATGTTGCGAAGCCTCCTTTGAAGAGACCAAGGACTTTTTGTTAGAAATGCTCAATTCATCCTCGCCTTCTTGGCTGCTTCCAAGCTCTTTGAGAGCAGAGATTGTAAGGCGCTCCTGTTCCAGGTCCATGATCATAGCAGGGGGAGAAGGAGCATCAGCTGTATGATCCTTGCCAATTTGTCCTAGACCAAGACACTCAGTCTCCTCATCTTGTCGGGACTTCAAGCACTCCCTCATGAACTCCACAAAACTGTCTGTTGCTGGCTCAGTGTTCTCAGGCTCACTTGTGATTTCGGGTGACTGTCTGTCTCCAGCATCACGTTGGACTAGATCATTATGTTCGGTGTTAGTCATCACTAATCCCTCGGTCACATCAGTTGTCACATAATCAGAGATGACCTCACTGATCTTGCCTGATGAATCATTATGGAAAGAAGGGAATGGGGCAGGGGGGTTCTCTTGAACAGAGGACAGTTCCCCTATGGTCTGAGTGATGTAATCTTCCTCCTCCACTAAAGAAAAATCATCTGGTGCATGTACTATCTTCTGGTCCTCTAGCTCTAACTGTTGATCCTCAAATTCCTGAACTGGGGTTTCATTTTGAGGCTGAGGCTCCACATGAACTTGAGTGGGAATGTGAACAGGTGAAGGCTCAGGGACTACAAAGGTTTGTTTGATTTCATCAAGATCCTCCTCAAATGCATCCACAACAGGTTCCTCAATTGACTGCTGAGCAAACATTGGGTTATTCTGACCAAGCTGGTGAGAGTTGGATTTTAATACATCAAATGATTCAGTAACATTCTGGCTAAAGATGCCTGAACTTAGCTGGTCTTTTAAAGCTAGCTCCTGACTGGTATAATGGTCCAGATATGTATCTATGTCACTGGATTCAATCTCATTTGACAAATCCTGATAACTCGGGGGAAGGTCTGCTGCGATTTCTGAAGTTGTGTCAGGTTTAATATCATTAACACAAGAATCTATGAAAGGCTCATCCATTTTTGGAGCCACATCTGATTGCTTGCACAAATCTTCTGAATCAAGGTCCCTTGAGTCAATAGACGTCTGAGTGGCACCCTCATCACCAACATCCTCTTTGATAATCTTGTGCTTTGGAGAATAATTGGCATCAAAATCCTCAATGTTTTTTTGTGAGGAAATTTCATCTTTCAGAACTTCAGATTTGTTTTCAGAATCCTCTGGAGGTTTGTCAGAAGATACTGGAACCTGTCTTGCAGACTCTCGCATTATCTCATATTTTTCATCGTCATTTTCATCTTCCAGCTCGACTTCGTAATCACTGATGACATTCTGTTCCTCAGTCTCAATGACATTAATGATGGGCACTGAAAGACCCTGCTTCCCATGTTCTTCTGGAAAGACTGACTTCTCTACAGATGGTCCTGATTCCAGAGCATCATTGCTTGCACACTGAAGGGCACCACTCATATCCTCAATAACTGTATCATCAGATTCACCAGAGCTGTCAGGTTCGGGAATCTCTGCAGGCCCAGCACCACCACTTAAGGAGGCAGGCTGCTGCATCACACCTGAATCTTGCTGAGCAATAGAAGGTGGAGATGGCTTGGTAGGAGACCCAAAACCAGTAGGAGGTGCAGATGATAAAGGCATCTCATCTTCTGAGGCCTGAGTTTCAGGGTGGCATGAAGGGCCTTGTGTGTCGGTGTCCGATTTCTCTTGCTTGTCCCACATATAGGCAGTAGGTAAGAATCTCAGATCAAATTCAGACTCGTCCTCAACACTGTCTTCCTTGGACTGTTTACTCTCATCATCTGTGTTTTTGGTTACTTCAATGGGAGTGTCCATAAATTCATGAGGAACACTGGCAAAAGATTCAGGAACTGGTGGCTCGGTGCCTTTGCCTTTGATCATGTTGGATGAACTTTCTTGCATCTTAGCTGATTCTTGCATTTCATCAAAGTCAGATTCAGTAGCACTAAAATCAGGGGCTGGCGGCAAGTGAGCCCTCATCCAGTCCGCAGTGTCCTCAAAATCGCTTCCCCGTCTGACATCACCCAGTATTTCAAAAGGTGATTCTGGCGAATCTTGTTCAGTGGACGCTGCCCTTTTCTTCACGGATGAACGGGAAGAGATGCCATGCACCTCTGTAGGTGACTTCTCATAATGCCGCTCTCGGAAATGAGGAAATCCTCCATCACTCCAATCAGAATCATTCTGCTTTGCAGCCAGAGCTTCCAAAGCTTTGATTCGCTCAGACACAGGGGAAACCTTTATGGGAGAGGAGTCCTGGTCTGGAGAGCCAAGTGATGATTCAAAGAGCTCTCTTTTCTCCTGGAAACTACGATCTATGTTCCCAGTAGGTGGTCCTGATGATTCATTACCATAAGTCATGGGAGAAAAAGAACTTGGCTGGGAGGAAAAGCGAAGGGAGGTGGCCACACCCTCTGAAGGCTTGTCAGAGCCCAGTACCACCCTTTTGTCTGCATCCATTAAAGAGGGGGGGAAGGAGGTAGGGAGGAAAGAAATATGAAGGCACACTATATTAATATTAGATATGCTAAAGCAGAGGGCCAGACTTGCATCTCTGGTGAATGTAAATTCTTAACCTTGAAAGGCATATTTGCTCAAATTTAGCCACACAAATGCATTTCCAGGTACATTTTGTCCAGAGTCAAAGACCGGCCCCAAAATCTTTAGCAATCAGCAATTAGACTACTACTTTAAATAGCATTCCAAGGATGTTTGGTAGCATCCATTTTGTTGCAGCTGAAGCGGTCATGCATAGCATGGTTTAAACGATTAATGGATGACATGCCAGTCAGACAATGTGTGTGCTTTCAAGGAATCTAAACAATGCAGACGAGTTCCTTAACTAAATGACCGTAAGTTACAACTTGGATCACTGAAAGTATGGTTTGTGTTTATCACTACTAAGTAGGGCTGGGCGATATTTATATCAGTATTTATATCTATATTGGGAAATGGGTGATTCCATATTACTTATTAAGTTTTTAAATAGAATCCTGTTAACTTTCTTTCAGCTCAGATGCTCTCAGCTCCTCCTCTAATCTGCTTCCCTCTGCCACCATTCGCACTCTCACATAAACACTATGGAGGGTAGTTTGCACAAACAAGAAATAAAAGATCAAAATATTCCGATCAAATCTTCTCACCATTTAGCTTACATATATCTAGATATTATATTTTTGTCCATATCGCCCAGCCCTACTACCAAGTAAAAGAGTTTCACTAACGCTGCATCTTTTACAAGGTCACTAGAGAAACAATTATATAGGATTCAAACCCATCCCATGTCCAATGTCTATGTTTAGGACAAAACATCATAAACAGCACAGAATTCCCACAAAGCAATGACTGGAGTTTGGTTGCTTTGCCTCAAATAAGGACTTCTTGAAAAACAAATGAAGACTTGACAGACTGTGTCAGACACAAAAAAGGGCATATAGTTTGTTAAACCCAATGGTAAAACATATGAAATGCAGAAGAAAACCTGCTGATCCTGATTATTCTAAAAGGAACATTATTAAAGTAATATAAAGGTCAGGTAGCGTCTTCATGATGACAGCTGTTCTAGATGTGCTAAAACAGTCAGAGGCTTATATTCAGCCTAACTGCACATGGTTGTGCAGAAGTAGGTATTTTTAAGCTATCTTCTAGACTGATTAAATGACAATATCATAGCCTCCAGACTATTCCTCTCTGGTAGAACCAGGTGAAGAGCTGCAGTACGCAGAGTCTATAGACTCCTATAAAGAAGCATCTCTACCATAAGGAGATAAAGGGTCCACATTATCCAAGTAACTTGAACCAACAACAAGAATGAAGCTGGTTCTCTCTAAACCTGTGCAGATTAAACAGATGCAGCATTGATATTGAAAACTTCTGATGATCATAGTAACTTGCTCAGTGGATGGTGGCTGCTTAACTCCAATCTAAACATTGTCATCACTGAAATGATTCTGTAACTAACATTAAATGGCAAAGTAGACAGGAGACAGAAACAAACAAAAAAAATGAAACAATAAATAATTCCCTTACTCTGTAGTAAGAGATTGCATGCAAGATGTCTAAAGGCACAGGCAGAAGTGAAGAGCCAGCAGTCACAGCCATGGGGGAATAACCCAGAGCAGGCATCCTCATGTTCGATCCCTCCCCAGTGTCACTCTACCTGCAGTACCAGTGAAGACAGGGGGGGAAGGCACCTCCAAACAGAGCCAGTGGTGGAGGAAGAGGGACATCAAGGACAGGATTCCTTGGGGATACCATTCTGATCCGTTTTTAGAATTCTGCCTTCACACAAAGTGAACCTGAACTTCTCTGCGGTCTTAAAATAAGGTGGCAATCTTGGGATTATTGTGGATCCACTCTACGGTTGACCTATATAATGCTTTCAACTGGGATAGACAAAAGATCACATTTCCATCATCTGTGGTGACCTTTCCCTGTTTGTCAATCATGATTTGAGTATAGATGGAATGACAAATGTGCAACGTTCAGCAGGTTGTCCAGTTAAATTAGTCAGGGTTACATGTTATTGCAATTGATTACTGTACAATCATATGACTACCAAGTGTGCAGAAGGTGTGGTCATGCAGCAGAGGAGGACTCCAGTCATCAGATGATTCCGAAAACAGGTGGGACCTGGCTGACCTGTTGGGATTCCAGAGTGCATGACAACTAGGGGGCACCATTTGAAACTGGGAGGGTCGTATTACAGGGCCTCCGGGGTTGCTAGCATGGGGGAGTGTAGGCTAGAGCATGTGACAGGGTGGTGTGCAGGGGTGAAACATAATATCCATGGTCACTTAATATCAACATCCACTGTACAGTTTGGTACGAACCTATGAGCATACAGACTGAAGGAGAGGACACGGTCCGATTGAAAGATGTAAATGAGTGACTGGAGGCAGAAGATAAAAATCTGTTCCAGCACTTGTCAGGTCAAAGTATCTGAAGCTTTGTCGGTGACATTCCTGTCCTCTGCTTCATTATACTGCTTGAAGAAGTGGAGGTCTCAGGCTATCCAAAATAGTTCCTCTTTGAGTACCTAATCTGGTATAAGAGGAGAGGGGCACTAGAGAGAGGGATTGAGAGGATCATAGCAGCAGCTGAGCAAGAGATGGCATTCTACATTAAAGAAATGGGACAGAAGGAGAAGATCAAAAAGGAGGAGAGAGAGAGAGAGAGTGTGTGTTAAAAGGGAAGAAAAGCAGGCGAGCAGCAGAAGAGAACTATACACTTGCCTTGAGGAGACTGAATGAGAGATACAGGCGAAGAGGAAAAAAAGGAATCTGAAAAAATAAAAAGGACAGAAGAATGAGAAGTAAATAGTCTTAATAGCTTTCTTATACTCTACAAATTGAAAATGGAAGATACCAAAGCAATGTCCCCTGGGAAAACCTCTTACCTGTCTCTTGAGGTGGCAATGCTTTACTAGAAATCTTTACTCAGATTATTAGCAATGACTTCTACTAAGCAACACAGTGGAACAAATGGAGAAGACTATGGCTGTGGCCGAAATGTATCCTTATTCCCTCATTAGTATTGTGTTATATAGGCATAGACCATTTTGTTTAGCAAGTAGCAATAGAAACTGACGAATTCAGACTATTCCTCATCAGCAAGTCACATAGTGACTGCCAAGTGTGCGATTAAAGCTCTGTGTACACACACACACACACACACACACACACACACACACACACACACACACACACACACTTCTGAATTAAAAAGTCACATCACTAGCTTAACAGCTTTATGAGCAAACATCGTCTGCTCTATTCGTTACTGTGTTTAGTAACAAAACTCACAGTTGCATTTTGGTCCATATTCAGTTAACTATGTTAATTTACATTAACTATAAATTATCAGTGAATTGTGGGAGATTAGTGTACCCATAAAATCCTGCTTAAATTCCCCTTCATGATTCAGACACTCATTCAGAAAATGGGACTCATTAGTGCCCTAAAATGCAAAAAGGGATCCATTTCAATTGAAGACAATTGTTTATATTAGATAACCAAGTAAGCCAGTCATCGTTACAAGCCACAGGATGCATTAATGGGAGGCTTATGTTTGTAAGCAAAATAATCAAGGATTATTCCACGAAGAGCTTTACTCACTTTAACTCAGAATTCACTTTGTGTGTGTACAGAGCTTAAACATGGCTCAGACGCTGCGTGTTTAAATGACCGGTGCTGACACGCATTCCTGATGAAGTGTCTGAACTCCTGTGTGTTTCTACACTATTTAGTGAATCGCATAGTCCGTCCTGATATAGTGTAATAATGAAGGAAAAGGGATCCTATTCAGTCACAGCCTCAGTCACTTAATTCACTCCAATATTTTCTACAACTACAGGTTGACTGGACGCACTTTGCATTGGTACATCTGGTTGGAAAAAAGCACAGCCACCCTGTTTCTGTTGCAGCATTCCTAGATAACATTCAAAAAAATTCTGCCACACATTATCCATTGTGGATGAATTCCTCCACATACCCTTCAAACCATTCCTCCCATAGTTTCCGACATCTGACCCCAGACAGGCACCCACACAGTGCACCACGGGCAGGAGTTATGCAATCCATTTTTCGACCACACTTCAGAAACATATGCTTTAATCATGGACCTCGGTTTTACAGTTCAACCAAATCCCAAACTCCATCGTGACAAATGCAAGGTGTGTCAGAGTTACACTTAGAGTGAGGATCTGGAGGGAGCAGGTTAGTCTAGTAACGCAATCCTAACTGAACAGTACTGGTTCTGCAGCAGCAGGGCATCTTTTCCACAGAGCACTTCTTGTACACCTGAGCCCCAACCAGGGCAAGGCAAGGCGAGCATACCTGCCATACAGCATTCCTGCCTCACCCAATCTTAATGCTCAAGAGCCTTTCACTACAAGGCACACCTTGGACCACCCTTTTTCATTGCCCAGTTTCACTTACTCATACCCCATGAACCACAGGAGGCCTATTACTGAATATCACTCCTACTACTCACACAATGATCACAAAAGCAGCTTCAAATCTTTCTAATATCAGGGTTGTATAGATATTGTCAGGATGCCCTGGATAAGTGTCCTGCTGGATGATCTTACAATGACCCAGTAAGTCTTCAGCTTGTGCATGAGGCAGCCACATCTTCACCAAAAAGGCTCTAGTCAGGCTCCTGACTATATGAATTCAGATTCATACTAAGGCTGCAAAATATTGAAAAAAAACAAAAAAAAAACCTAATATATTTCAACGTTAAAATATAGACATTTCCAACAGATGGTCAATAATCCAACCTGGCATGATTATTAATAATGCACCCAGTACATCCAAGATGGAGTAAAATAAAGCATATTTGACAAATATAATCTGCCTCTAATAGGTGTGTCATGGAAAAATGCGACAGTTGTATGCAAACATTGCAATGACAATGCTGAAATGATATATTGTGCAGCCCAAATTCAGAGTTCAATGTTCCTTACGCCATGTTAACACTAGGACTGGGTAATATAAATGAAAATCTGAACAAAGTAATGTTTAAGTATCAGTAATAAGCTATATCCCAAAAACACACCACATCATAATGTATATTTAAATAGTAACCTTATTCATGGAGATTTGGGAATACAACTGTACACAGGTGGTAACTCGTATGATAAATGTAATATCTATCAAAACATTTCCCAGCCCTAGTTCACACTGCATAACTTCTGTTGCCTTGTAATTGAGAATCTATTAGTCACTGTGGGTGGGTTTCATGCTACACTACTGATCCAGTGTCACAGGGTCACGAATAACAAGAACCTTCACCAGGAGGAACCTGCAACAAGCCTGTCTGATCTCAAACATGTTTAGTGTAAAGAGACAGGAAAGCAGATGCGATCCCATGTGCAAAACCTATTTTCCTTCCAAAATGGATATTCAATTTTGAAAGGGTTTGCGTTGGGTGCAGGAAAGCACAAAACTGTGCAGGCTTGTGGATGTTGCATAAGTTTCTCCTCATGCCATCTCATTAGCTGTAGCAAGTCACTGCACAACACTACTGGATTTTGAGTTGCCAACAGGTCCAGATATCAAACCTGTTAGATATTTGTCTTTCGGCAGTCCACGTAGTGGCTGAGCCACCACTAAGCAAACAGCCATTTGCCTCCAATCTGAGGCTTTTGTTGGTGACCTCCAAAATCAAGGATACTTTTTTAGTGTGAACCTGGCATTAGCCAACTCAAAGAGCTTGTGCAGGTACTGACATTTTTCCAACTAAGCTTATATTTCATAATGGAATTTGTAGCTCGGTAACTTGGTGACACAATTGCTTGTATTTGCCAATATGTAATTGCCCAACTGCAATCTTTGGTGAGAAAGCTTGTCTCTCAAACCTCATCGTTTTCTTCATAGTTAAGAGTGTCCTGTTTGGTCACCTAAAGGAAAAGGCTGCAGTTGTCAGCTTCAAAGACATATACAAAGCTGCTACCTGATTCTGAAGCCCAATCATCTCTCTCATTCATGCTACACCAATACTGATGAGTGACTAAAAGTACTGCTGTCTGATACCTAAACCCCAGTGAAACAAGAGGTTTCCAACAATCACTTAACTGCCTACATATACAACTACATCAACAATCAAGCTAATAAAGGAATTTCATCCAAAGAAGTCAATCATTGTGTAAGATGTCCTAGCTTAGCTGCATCTCCATGTCAAAGAAGGCCATAAGAGTAGGTCCTAGTACTGAGTTCACTGCATTAGAACTTCTTGTCAGTACTTCTTGATAAGCACACAATCAATTGGTCGGCCATTGCTAGGTAATCCTAGTCCATGCCATTGAAACCAATTAAATGACATTCAGCAGCAAGATCAAACATCAATTCTGAAGGCCTCTGACTGGGGGTCTGAAAGTCAGCTGTGTATAGGCTGACATATAAGGCATCATGATGAAACCCAACACTGAGAGGGGACTCCCTAAGCTCTCCAACTTCACAACACAGTTGTCTTATGAAACACATACTGTAGGGTACAAATACTTCCGAATGAAAATGGATATATGCAACTTGTCTTAGTAGATTCCAATATGCCATGTCTTACAGGTATAAAGGTTAAACATGGCAAGGCAACTCATGTTACAGACACCATAGTAGGGTGACCCCAGGTCACACAAAGCTTGAGAAGAGCCTGTATAGCCTCAGTTGTGGGCAGCGTCAAGAGTGCTGCATTTGGCATTGGTGTCATGCCAGGAACTTCAGCTTTATCCCTGAGGGCCAAATAATGAAACCCAGACTCTCTGTAAGCCACTAAAGCTGTCCCTGTCAGATGTTCTGATTTTAGCAATTACATTTGGTAATGATTGAGAGACACAGAGAGAGAGAGACAGAGAGAGAGAGAGAGAGACACAGAGAGAGAGAGAAGCTGTTTACACCTTGTATTAATGTGTTTTTTTGTGATTGGATCACATTAGATAAACTCAGTCTACATTCGGAGGGGGTTAGAGATGCATCTGGACAACATTTAACATGTAACTTGTAGGATTTTAAAGTGTGTTGTTTCAGGGTTAATAATGTCTGTATTTGATCTGCAATCTTCCACAAAACTGTTCACAATCTCTCCGCGAGGCTGCCCTTTTTGCAGTGTAACATAGTAGTAGATCAGTGACACACAGATCACAGATTATTTGCGAACACCAAAAAGGCAGCACTAAGTGCTGTTTTTCTGGAAAAATAAAAATGGCTGCCCTCCACAAATTAAGCTTGACATTTAACACAGTACATGAAGTAAAAATAGACATCATCTTTCACTAAAACCAGGCTCGATTCTTTAGTTACACAAAGTAAATCAGAAATAATGTAAATGCTGGCATAATGTTTACGTGGGGACATGAAATCAGATCTCATCCGTTCACACTGAACAAATTCCAGCCAAAGATGCAACCAGTCATAACAGAATGACCACCTCCTTGTTTTTACTCTCACCATCCATTTCATCAGCCCTTACCAAAGAGGAGCACTTTGTATTTCTAAAATAACAGACTGTAGTCCATCTGTTTCTCTGCATACTTTGTTGATCTCCTTTCATCCAGTTCTTCAAATGTTCATGACCCCACACAGCAGGTATTTTGTTGGTGTTGGGTCATTCTCAGCACCACTCTCTGTACTAATGTGTTACAAAAAAATGGATGACCAACACAAACTGTGCAGAAACAGACGAGCTTCTGTCTCTGACTTTACATCTACAATGTGTAACAATTAGGTAGGAGTGTCTAATAGTGGAGTGGACAGTGAGTGGACGCAGAGCTTAAACACTCCTGCATCATCTGAACTCCTCTGAAACGCACACAAACACCACCACGTTAGTGTAACTACAGTGTTAAGAATGACCCACCACCCTCATAATACATTAACCGTGGTGATCCTGTTGGGTCCTGACCATTGAAAAACTGGATGAAAGGAGAAAAGTATGCAGAGAAACAGAAACAGGGAGAGAAAGTCCTAAAAGAACATTTTATGGTTTCATAACTTAAGTTATGGAAATGACCTGCTGTTGTATTTGAACACTTTTTGACCATTACAAACACTGTTGTAGCTGTTTTGATGTTTCTGTTACCGAGTCGGTCTTAATAAAGCAGTGCAGTAAATTTACATTTAATGAAAAGGAAAATCTACAGTACAGAAGAGGATCAATCATTAATAGGTAAACAATTACACTGGAAACTAAATTATTACTGCACAGCAGATTCGGCTATATTGTGTCTTTGTTTCCCTTAATATGCTGCGAGACGGTTTTGCGTCTTTAAAAATGGGAAGGAAGGTTTAGTTTGACCATCTGGTCCAGTATTGCCCCTTGATATACTGCAAGAAGGGATGCACAATGATCTCAAAGCCATATTAGCATTAGTGCTGCATGTTATTGGAAAAAAACAAAAACAAAAAAAAAAAAAAAACATGGCAAGCTTTCTTTTCAACAAAAGTGATAAAAGAGGATTTTTCACCAGATATTTATTAGATGTTCAACAGAAAATAATGCCCTTGAAATATCAAACACTGGAGTAAATAAATGACAGTGGACAGATAGATGTCACAAAAAAAACAAAAACATAAATTTTTCTTTTGCTTTATGCAGGGAAAGAAGTGGAACATTAAAATTAGTCACATCACACTGAAAGACTTACTCAAGTCTACATTGCGATGTCATTACTGAAACAATATACTGTGCAGCTCTGACAGGTATGGTGGAGAACTGTTTATGTAGGTACTCTTAATCTATATTACTGAAATGCCAGCGAACACACAACATTCCCATAATGTTCCCCTAAGCTTTCTTTCAGGTAAGCATTCTGCAACATTATGGGAACATAATATATGGGTTAATAAGCGTCAACATGATCCTACAAAGGTTCCTTTACGATGTGTAATGTAAAGGTTTACTGCAAGGTGAGAGGAACATTAGGGGAACGTTCCCAGAACGTTACTAGAGGGTTTCCTTTAAGTTCTTAAGAATGAGAAGATTGCAGGAACGTTTCCAGAAAGTTACTGCAAGGTGCCCTAAAGGTTTCACTCATTAAGGTCACGGGAACGTTAACGGAACGTTCCCAGATCTATAATGCACAACCAAACGTTCCTGGAGAACCACACAGCAACCAAAAACCAACGTTCCCCGGACGTTGCGAGGAAGAAACAGGTTCCGCGGTTAAATGGCTCTGTGTTGTTGCTCTAATCGAGGTCGCGGTGTGGCTGTGATGAGAATTAAACACGGCGCTGGAGCAGCAGCAGCTTCACTCTGACCTCCACGCCTCACTCCTGTTTCCACAACCAACAACAAGCGGCAGACACCGCTTACTGCTTTCCTGGAAGACCCGAGAAGCCCTCAAATAAACCGCGGCCTCCGGCAGAGGCGGAGAGTCCCGGTCCGCAAACTCGATCCGCGCCAGGATTTGGTTCCGACCGTACGGGCGGGTGTGTAAGCGCTCAGCGCTGTCTGCTCAGTCGGAACGAAGTCCTGGCGCGGACGACCTTCGTGGACCGGGACTGTCCACCTCCAGCCACTGTGTAATCAGATGCTGTGTTTTCCACTCCCACCTTACCACCCCTCGCTCGGAGTGCCCGGTCCTGAGAGTATAAATCCCGCAGTCGGTGAAAACCCGGCGGATCTTTACTTTCTGGACCTGGAGCCCCCCCTCCCCACCTCCGCGCGCGCCCCTTTAAGCGCTGCCGTTCAGCACTGCAGTGCAGATACAGGGCCGCTCTACGCGCCCCAGCGACCGGACGAGCACCAGCGGCGCTGTCCAAAACAGACAGGTCCGCTCACATCTATGGAGGAGCCACCCTTCAGAGAGACGCTTACTGGGGCGCCTCCTGCTTCTGCTATTATTATTATTAATAAGGAGGCAGCTGTGGAACAGCCTCAACAGCCCAGGTCGAGTCGAGAGACGAGACAAACCGCTGTCTTTAACATATTTTAAGTCACTCGTCCGAGAAGCCTCGCTGCTCCCGTTCCACCTTAAACTGCGCAGCAGCTCCACTGCGCCGCCCGCAGAGCCGGGCTGTTTAAGGTGGAACGGAAACAAAAGTGCAAATCAACTCCTCCGTCCCATGTCCGACATTTAAGGCGTCTTACCGGAGAACTTTGAGTCTCTGGACGCTGCGGGGTGTCCATCGTTTAGTCCCTGCGACGAGGATATCTGAGAGGACTGTGTGATCGGATCTGCCATGTCTGTGAGTTTGACTGGGCTCTGCGACTCGAGGTGCGGCTGCGACGGAGGAACGCTGTATGTGTAGTATTTCCCTGGAGCTGTGCTGAGAGGAGCACGCAGGTGAAGCCTCTCGACTGCTGTGTGGAGGATGGGAGGAGGTGGCTGTGAAATAGGGCGGAGAGAGAGAGAAAGAGTGTGAGTGTATTAGGGTGAGAGGTCGCTGCTGTGCTTAAAGGGGCAGTATGGTCACTTGCTGGGCAGCTTCTGCATTATTGACCATGAAGGCATGGAAACATGCAGCCCTCCCTGCTTTATGGTTGGTAGTCTTTTCTTCCTGTGACTGTAAACACACAGCATTGACCAAGTTTCAGAAATCACATGCTTTCATACACAATCAGCTTTTACACAATGTTACACGCAGAACAACAAAAATAGCAGATACAAAAATCTGCTACAGTTTTTGGGGTAATTACTGATGGTGTCAAACTGCTGGACTCTTCTGATGCATGCATTAACCAGTGCTGTCACAATCCAACCTTTTACAAACAACAGAAAATATTCATCCTTAATAGAATTCAAATATCTGCTTCTGCTTGTATTCGCTTTGTGATTACAGTCTGAATCAGAACCTGTTTTTTTAGTTTATCCACTAAAGAAGATAAAAGCTTTATTGTGACATCAGTGTTATATTTAGCAAATTAACATGTAGGCAAATGTGTTTTTAAAAACAATACATTTTTGTTGTGTGTTTTTAAGAGGACCGTGAAATATACTTAATTATTTAAAAACCTTTATCATTGAATACTTTTGAACACTATCAATGGTAAACTGCTGCTGTACTCGTTTTATAACTCATGTTACCTTTAACTCATGGATTTAAACGTATACGTTTTTCAATAAAACTTTGACCCCCTTTATTATCCTTTTCCTCACATTTTCACTGAAAGTAAAATCAGCTTCCAGAAGTTACACAGATTTACACAAACAAACAAATCAATTTGTCAACAAAGGTCTGAAGGTTTGCATTCAGCATGTTATAGCTGTGAATTTACAAAGATGCACTAATTTGACTTAATATGTGAAAATTAAATCCATTGCAAGGAACCATTTTAGATAGAACGAAGACTAAATTGCTGTGTGGTAGTAAACAGTACATGTAAAAGAAAGATGTACTTCACGTCATCCTCTGGACCTTGATTATGTAATGCATGTGTGCAGTTGTTGTTCTGTTTTGAGCTCGGAAATGCATTTTTTGAGCAATAGCGCCACCTGCCTGTCCTCTAGATAGGTTAGAAATTAGAGCAGGGGTGGTAGAAATGGTCCAGCTCAGTTTGCTGATTTCCCTGCTTTAGTAGACCTACTAAGCTTGGCAATTAACGGGTGAGTTGAATCAGGTGTGCAGGAAACCAAAAAACTGTGAAGGTATCTGGCCCTTTATGACCGGAAGTGCCCACCCTTGGATTAGATAGAACTTTATTGATCCCTTTGGGAGGCTTCCCTCAGGGAAATTAACATTCCAGCAGCATCATTTATAAAGTAAGGCATAGAAAAGGATAATAATAATAATATATAATAATATATAATATATAATATGGAGAGTATATGAAAAGTACAGTGGGTGGGGTATTGCACATGTATTGCACATAATTATTGCAATTGCTTAACTATTATTGCACATAGTCCAGTTGTGCTGTGGTCAGGTTGAAGCTTACTAGTTACTCTACAAAACATAACATATTTTGAAAGCCTCTGTCCACTCATTTTTTCTCTTCTAAATATTTTGCCTAGTGTGGTGTGATGACTTTACTGTGAACTGGAAGAGAAAAGGATGTGTTTCTGTGATTTTCTATTTTTTGTCCTTCTTTTGGGTTTCAGTTGTTTGGGATGAAATTTGGCCCAGCTTCCGTCAGGTCGGACAACCAAACAGAAACTTCTTTATGGAAAAGTTTCATGTTTAATGGAAAAGCCTCAAAGATGGAAACCCTTTGTAGTACTTGATGTACCACATTCTATTATTTTTAATGAAAAAAAATAAAAATAAAATTATATATTATATATAATTATATATATTATATATATTATATATGTATAAATTTTCTCAAGTGTTACAAACGTCTATTTTTGCAGTAATCAAAGCTTATCCTCTTTGCGATAAAGCTCTGTGGTTTTACTGATCAAACATAAATACAGTCTAGTTAAGCAGTGCTTAAAGCTCAGTTTGAGTGTTGTAACTAGTGCAGCAATGACTGAAACAAATATACACGTTGAAGTAGATATCAATTGTGTATTACTGCAATTTGATCATGTTTAGGCCATGCCAAATCCAAAACAGCCCATAAAAGCAATGCTAAGAAGCCTGAGAGAGAAGCCTCCCTGAGAGGACTACATTTCCCAGAATGCATTGCCAACCAAGACGCTGCAGCGGCTGCGCCGCGGGCGTCGCTGGTTCGCGGATGTGTAGAAGCTGCGGATAGGCTGAAGTGAGTGGTGTCGGACGGAGAGTGAGTCGGTCCGGGGTGTTTGTAGATTTACTGTTTGTCTCGGGTAGAGTCTCTACACTGCGCGGCAAAAGCGAGGAGCAAAACAAAAGCATGTGGACGAAATTCTCCACAAAGGTGTGTGTCAGACACGACTGATGCAGGACACGGAGGTCAGAATGAGCTGGAATGCAGGACACACTGCTTAGGGTGTGATCTTTACTCCCGCAGGCTGAGAATGAGTGTTAGACTGAGCATGTGACTAGAGCACACGGTGGCTAATCGGGTTAGCTGGGTAGCTATCTCAGCTCTGAGTCAGGACCTCGCTGTCTGGCTGTGTTAGGTCGTTTGGAGATGGTGGTAAAGCAGAAGCAGGCCTGTGGGCTTGTTGTGGACGGGTTTATTGTCAGATCGGACTGGACTAACTAAGTTAACTAGCCAGACAAGCCTGAACGCCCAAATCGAGACAGTCTTGCATCTGTTCTCAGAGTCAGCCGTGAGGCAGCCTGTCTAAGACCCCTCTGAATGTGCATCGTCAGTTACAGTTAACAGGAGTGGAGCAGGGGAGCGCTGCTCTTCCTCGGTTTGCTGATGCAGGGTCCCCACGTGTCGTGTGTCTTTAATCTCTTCATTAGACTGTTCTTTAATTCCAGGAACACGTGGGAAATGGGACAGTGTTAGGCCACTGTTAATAAGATCCTGAGTCTGATTTGTGTTTTATAGCCAGTGAGGTTCTGATGTTTTGGTGTTTGCAATGTTCTGTCATGTGGGCAGATGCATTAACTTGCTACATGGCTGTGCATCTAACCTGCACCTTGACTTTCAGAGAAAGCAGTGAGCCTCTGTCCTGTCTCCAGACTGAGCTCTGAAAGCAGTGAGCCTCTGTCCTGTCTCCAGACTGAGCTCTGAAAGCAGTGAGCCTCTGTCCTGTCTCGGAGCTCAGATCTGAAAGCAGTGAGCTACTAGTAACAAACAATTAACAGATGATTTTGCATACCTTGGGAAAGATTTGTGTAATAGTACATCCATAGTGTTTATGTGTGGTTTCATATAGAGAAGTTAGGGAAAAAGGAAAAAACACACTGAAGTTGCTCATTAAAGCCACTTAGGTTTGAGGTTCTAGCTAGCATAGGGGCACCTGTCATCAGCTAGTCCAAAAAGTTCCCCAATTCCAGCCACTCAATTTGAGTAAATAATTGGAGTTTCTTCCAGTTAATTGGTCATGGGGGAGACAGGAATTGGGAACAAAACCCCGAATTGGCTGATATTTGGACCGTCCAATGATGGGGACCTGATGCTAGCTGTGTTTAGCTGGCATGTGTGTGTTTTCACTCATCACCTTCCAGTGTTGCTGGTCTTAAGATCAAGATACATTTGGAAGTCAAATGTCTTCAGTCCTAAGCATGTAAATCTGCAGTGTGATATTCAAGTGAAACATGTTTGGTCTGTGTGTTTAAGGTTGTTACAGAGGAATAGGATTTTCTCCTGAACTTCAGCACACAACCATGGGGCTCCGGTCAACGCAGAAGAAGCACTTCCCCCTCAGAGGCATTGATGGAGTTGTGCAGCTTTTCGAGGCTGAGCTGGCAAACCCTGAGCCAGACTTGGCCCTGCTGTCTATGGTCCTGGGCTTTGTGGAGCACTTTCTTGCTGTCAACCGGGTGGTACCCTTCAATGTGCCAGGTGTGCGCTTTGAACCCCTGAAAGGAGACTGCTTGACCTCCTGTTTCCCCACTGTAGAATTAGGGATCATTTCTGCCCTGCACGAGCGCTTCACGGCACAGATTCGTGGTGCGGTGGACCTGTCGATGTACCGTAAGCCTGCTGGTGGTTCGAGCCGGGAGCTGGTCAAGAAGGTCTCGGATGTGATATGGAACAGCCTGAGCCGATCTTACTTCAAAGACAGAGCCCATATCCAGTCTCTCTTCAGTCTCATCACAGGTGGGGATTGTGTACTATGGACAGTAAGTTCCACTCCATTAATCCTACAAAGTTTCAAGAGGGAAATGGTACCAGTCTTGTTTTGCTCAGTGGTGCCAAATAATATCGTTTACCTTTTTAATTAATTTCCTCTCTTAAAACCGTCTGATCTGTATTTCTATTTCTGGTCAGGCACAAAGTTGGACAGCTCTGGTGTGGCATTTGCTGTGGTAGCTGCATGTCAGGTTCTGGGCCTAAAGGATGTTCACCTGGCACTCTCTGAGGATCACGCCTGGGTGATCTTCGGTAAGGGGGGTGAGGAGACGGCTGAAGTAACTTGGCATGGAAAGGGCAATGAGGACAGGAGAGGCCAGACAGTCACAGCTGGGGTCAATGAGAGGGTGAGAAGTGTTTACTTACTCTTGTCTAAGGGTTTTACTTGGTGTGGGAAAATATTAAATAATCATGTTAAAGAGACTTTTCACCAGTTTGCCCCCACACAGCGTCACTCCTGTAGTCTAATCTGTGCCTCTTTTTGCAGAGCTGGTTGTATTTAAAAGGTTCCTACATGAAGTGTAACCGTAATATGGAGGTAGCGTTCATGGTTTGTGCAATCAACCCATCTTTGGATCTGCACACAGACAGCAGTGAGCTGCTACAGCTTCAGCAGGTGAAATGCTGGATATTGGACAACAGGTGTTATTTCTGAGGATAACCTGACAGCAGGGTTTGTGTACTGACCCTCTTTACCTTCTGTTGTAGAGGCTGCTTTGGTTGCTGTATGAGCGAGGAGACTTGGAGAGGTGTGTCCCAAAGTTATTTCATACAACTGTTGATATGTCTTATTATTCCTAATGGGCTTAGTCCAGGTTGTATTCCTGAAGCACAGTAAGCACATCTGGGTTTTTTTATACAGATATCCTATGGCGATGGGCACTCTCGCTGACCTTGAAGATCAAGAGCCAACACCTGGCAAGGAAGACCCGCTTTCAGTCCATCTCAAGGTACCACTGCAGGTTTTGTATACCTGATCCCTGCAGCACACATACTGCTTTTCCACATTCCACTGCTCTCGTTACTTTCCACTATTGCTATTTGTGCTAGTTTTAGGGGATTAGGTGCCTTGCTCATATGCAACTCCTGTGAATTCAACGACTGGAACTGGTGACCTTCCAATTTTGTTTTCTTCTTTTTTCTCTTTCCTTTATATTATGTACACAAAGTTTATGTTGATGGCAGACATTACCGTTATTTAGATGTTTGTTCACTTCAGCTGTGTGTCCATTTTGTTGTCTTTCAAGGCTGTGGAATCTGCAAAGAAGTACTACAACAACGAGCACATCTATCCATTCATGTACCTGGCTGGATACCACTACAGACACAGGGATGTTCAGGAGGCTTTAGGGGCCTGGGCTGAAGCTGCTTCCGTTATGCAAGAGTGAGTCTAGCTGTGTATGATTCTGTTTCATGGTGACATCCTTCCATGACCATAATGGGATGGATCAAAATTTAGAGGGAATATTTTGTGATGGTGAAATGGAATATGTAATATATATTTAATAAATTATATTTACATTTATTGACATTTTTATAGTTAATGTATTCCATATCTTGCCAGTAGATGGCAGTATGGATCCTTTGCTTAGTGATGAAATGTACTTGTGCAGTTTTATGCACAGCAGCATAAAGATTTTGAAGACATTGGAGAGTGAAAAAAATCCCTGGGATTCTTGGCTATGCTGCATCTGCATCATCTTATTTCTGTTCTAATTTTACCCCATAGATGCAGCTTCTAAAAAAAGAAAAAAGAAAAGAAAAATCAGTATAAACAAGTGAAATTTTAGCAGCATGATTAGTAGGATAGTTATGTCCATTGTAGAGAGTTATCCTCACCAGCAGGAAGGTTAAGTCCAGCCTTATAGTCAGGGGGAATCCCAGAGGAATATGCAGCCTGCACCTTATTCCCTGTAAACATTCACCGACTGGAGAACTAAAAATAGTTGTATGTCACGTCCTTGCGTCCTGAAGGATATCTGAACCGAACACGCCCAAAATTGCTCATTCCCTCCCAAACACTTCCCTTTCCTTCTCTTCCTGTTTCCTGTTTCTTCTGGACACAATCAGCTATTGCTCACTCTCTAAAACTGTTTTGGTATAGTATATGTTTTCTACATTGTATGTGTTATGCATATTTAAATATGCAGATTTAAATAAAATCAAAAACAACCTTAATATCTATTACACTAACCCTAACCTAATTCTAACATGAACCTCAACCTAAAATCTAATCCTAATCTTAACTCTGACCAAAAACCTAGTGTTGAACTTTGCCATGACTCAAAAACCACCCTTAACCTCAACACAAATCCTAATCGGTACCTGGATATATCTACAACATTTGTAGTACTGACATTTAGAAACACGCATCTCCTGTTTTCAGTTACAACTACTGCAGAGAGGATGAGGAGATCTATAAGGAGTTTTTTGACATTGCTAATGATGTCATCCCCACACTGCTCAAAGAGACAGCTGCTGCTGCTGAAAGTGGCGGAGAGGGCACTGAGGCAGCAGAAAAGGTAACACCTTAAATTCTATATCAGAAATTGCCACAATTTCTTAATGTATTTAAAACTGTTCTTTCTCTTTCACTTTTTAACCACTTCCCTTTGCCACTTTTCTAAAGGACCAACCAAGACAGGCTGCAGCTTTCTCTGCCCTACAAGACCCAGAATGCTTTGCACACCTGTTGCGTTTCTATGATGGAATCTGTAAATGGGAAGAAGGAAGTCCCACACCTGTGCTTCATGTAGGCTGGGCCACCTACCTGGTTCAGTCTCTCAGTCGTTTTGATGCGCAGGTAAACCCGATTTAGATTCCATTTTAAACATTCCACATTAAAAGCCAAGAAGGTAAAAGTCTCAACATTTTCTGGTACTTCTGTAAAGCTGCTCTATGGCATCAGTTGGAGATAAATTTGAATGCTCAAAATGTTTATGTATATATGTATATAATATAATAATCTGTATATAATCTGTACTGCACATAACTTTGAGCAGTAGCCTGAAAAGCTGCTGGTTTTGTACTCTTATTGTATCACTAGCCTCTGCTGCACTGCTCACTAACAAATTAAGAAAAAAGTAGCTCAAAGTTAATACCAAGAAAAATTA
The DNA here is from genome assembly GCA_034509495.1 of Acestrorhynchus altus. NCBI lineage: Eukaryota > Metazoa > Chordata > Actinopteri > Characiformes > Acestrorhynchidae > Acestrorhynchus > Acestrorhynchus altus. The sequence continues at coordinate 15,022,460 of CM067524.1, forward strand.
GACTATAAGTGGCACTCTTTGAACATCCAAGTAAGACTACATCATGATTACATACATTTGACTGTTTTCATTGATAATAGTAATCATTAAGTAATGTGTTGGTCTTTTCATAATTGATGTTAATTCACTTAAATAAGAGGCCAAAAAAAAGAGCAGTATCATAGTATCTCTCAAGCAGTTGACAAAATTAAGTTTGGACCACAAAGACATTTTGAGAAATGGATCCTCATAACTATTAGTAGATGAACCTACTGTGTAAATATTAGTGGTTTTGGTTTCAGTTCAAAATGCCAAACTGGCATGTGTTTAAAGTTCATAAACATTTCAAGTTTTATTTGTCTGATTAGTAACTTATTCACAGTCAAAATAATTAAATTTGATTTCTGTATTTTATGAGATGTCATAATGATCAGATGTAAAACAAAAATGGCTTCAGATGTCACTTTATATGTACAAAAATGAATGTTTACCTTTTTCAATGAATATTTAAAATATTTTATAAATTTTGATATCAGTATATACAAATGGCCATTTCTCATCTGATATGGAGGTTACCATCTGTGTACATTTAGGTTTCTGGAGTAATGACACTCTACATAATTGCAGTCTTGTAGAAATTATGCCACAGAAATATTGTAGTTAAATGTTACACATTTAAACACACAGCATGCTGTTTCTGGTGTTACATAAATACTGAAACTCGTGTATCATTTCTGTTAAGCTAATCAAAATATGAGTTTTATAGTCATATTTTCCAGCCCTATTATGAACACAAACTTTCTAACAATATTCTAATTTTTTGAGACCCAATAGTGTGTGTATTTTATAATTTAGGGCTGAAACAAAACATAAATATCTCATTTTCCAATTTTCTAAACCAGATAGTTCTTAAACTAGTTTACTGTGTTTGTGCAACCCTATTTTTACACACTTAAAAATAAACCTACTACATTCGATTCTTTGAATGATGCCATCGAACACTGTTTTCCTACTCTGGTCCTCGACGCACATTGCCCTGGACATTTTAGCTTTTGCACACCCCATGCAATTTTGAAGGGCTTGTTAATGAGCTGATTAATGGAATCGGCTGTGGTGGGAGTAGGGAGAGGACCAGGACCAGGTTTGAGAAACAGAAGAACTGCTTTTGGTTCAACATATAGCTCTTTTAATCAAGGTGATTTGAGTGTGAAGTTGTTTAATGCTGGATTTTTTTATCCACTCACTTATCTCTGTTTCAGATGTTTCTTTTTAGAACCCAATGTGGTTCTTCTACGGCATTGTTCAAATGACCATTTGTACCATCATCATTTTTTGTGTAATGATGCTCTTTGACTGCTTTCCTGCAAGAGTGAAAGCTTGAACTCTGCTATTCTGAATCTTTTCTCAGATAAGACAGAAAGTGGCCATCATCACCAAAGAAGCTGAACCACAGGAGGACGATGATCAGTCCAGTGATGACCCACGGGAAGGACGCAGGAGAGGCCCGAGGCGTGAGTCCAAACCTGAGGAACAAGCAGGGACCTCTCCACCAGCAGGACCGGCGTCTGCTGCTCCATCTGCCCAACCTGGCCTCCCCAAAAAAATTGGGGGAGAAGGAGGTCGTCGCCGATCTTCAGCTGGAGCTCGAGGTAAAGAGGCAGAAGGAAAGAATGAACCATCTTCCCCCAGTCCCACACCTTCCTCACCTCAGCCAGTGGCAGCCCCTACTGGGCCAGTGGTGACCTTCCACAGTGAGAAAATGAAGGGCATGAAGGAGCTGCTTTCTGCAGCCAAGATTAATTCCAGCGCCATCAAACTGCAGCTCACCGCTCAGTCACAGGTCCAGATGAAGAGGCAGAAACCTGCACCCTCCAGTGATTACACCTTGTCTTTCATGAAACGCCCTCGCAAGACACTCTAGCATGTTCTTTATTGGAAGAACCTTTTCTGCTTTCACCTGGAATAAACATCTTTAGTTTACCTGTGTTGATGCAGTAGGATACACTTATTGTAACATTGAAGGTGGATGTAAGTGATTTGCTGAGTTGTCCATCTTGTACCAGCACTGACGATTGATGTGATTTATTGCTGTAAAGTGGGGTTCACCAATTACAGTTCCTGAGGGCCACAGTACTTTTCAGTTTGATGGTTCCATGCTTTCAAATACCTGATTTATCTGCTGCTGTTTATTTTGTAATGTGATAAAGTTGTACACAGGTTTTAACTGTGTAAACGCTTTACTGTCTTGTGACCCTTCAGAACTAGAGTTGGAAAATTCTGCTGTATGGTAAGAGATTATGATGCCTTATTTTTTTTAAATCATTCATTTAAATGGCAATTATGAAATGTAAAGTTACCACACACCAAAGTCCAGTTGTGTTATTTGTGCTTTTTTTGTGGAAAGGCTGAAGTAGTTTCCTCATTAGCCTGCTTTCATTTAGAAGCCTCTAAAGCCACGTTTTGAGTTTCTACAAGCCTTTTGTTCAGCCCAGTGAACTTTCACAAGTGACACATGCTAGTCTGCTGTGCTTGCTTTCGATCCTTCCTATTCATCGCCATATTAGTTTGAAGCTTATTTGCTTCTTAGGTGGCCTTTAGTGCGTAATACATTACAGCAAGTGTCCTTTTTTTGAGGGACAATAAGCTTATAGAATGCCCTTTACAGCTCTGCTTTAAACAGCGTTAAATGGTATCTGTTTTATAATAAAGACTTTCTGAAATAAACTGTTTTACAGAGTATTTTTTAGGCTACCTTCTAAAAGAACAGCGTTTAGTGTTTGTGATGAATGTTACATGCTAGCTGAACAAAACTGAACTTTCTGCTTCAATTAACCAAATGTTAAGGGATTCAGTGACCTGATAGGTCAGCTTGAGTTTGAGTTTGACTCTCAACTGTGGATTTAGACTTCAACATGCAACAAACAAACACCACTAGAGAGAACAGCTTGTTAATATGAAATTTATGACGGAAGTCCGTAAGTGAACTTTGGTTAAAACAAATGTGACTGAGGTTGAGTGTCTTTCAGCTCCATCACAAACATCAACGAAGTGGCAACAAAATGTTTCTTAATGCAAAAAATAAATCTTGCTTCATTTTTGGAGCATCTGTCTCATCGCTCTTATGATGTAAAATACTGTGCAAGAGAATAAAAGTACATCAAACTCATTGAAGCAAGATTTATTTTTTGCTTTAAGAAACATTTTGTTGCCACTTTGTTGATGTTTGTGATTGTGTTTTACATCATAAGAGCGATGAGACAGATGACAAAAACGTTCATTTAACACTCATTAAAAAACTCTAGGTCAATTTTGTGGGATGTTTTTGTACTTTTATTTGTCAAAAATCTGAAAAGAATTTATAGGAGACAGTCACACACCAGATATTTTTAAGAGATCCCTGGCTACTCAAAATTGTCTTCATTTGAAAATATTAACAAAAATGAGATATTAATATACATTTCACCATGTTTTGATAAAAAAATGTACTTGTACCTACAGTTTGTGTTTTTTTTTTTATTTTGCTTATAAGGACTTAAAACACTTCATCTCAGATTTAATTCAGTTGTAAATAGTGAATTGTAGCTGTATTCGGAGCTGATTACTCAATGAGAATTCATCACACAATGTCTTGTAGTTTATGATGTTTATCATGTCTACATTAATCTGATCCTGAGATGGGAAGACTAGAAAATGGCATGTAACTCCCCGCAAACTAAAAATCTAAGAGTTAAAAACGAATGAAAATGACCAATCCTGGTCCTACAAGTGAACTAGAAAAGTGGGAAATACATCATAACGTATGGGAAATACATACGTTATTTTTATATGCATAAAAACAAATTAAATACATTAAAAAAGCCATTTTTGTCCAGGCCATTGAGTCTGTAACTAGATAAATGAGATATTAGTATACATTTCACCGTGTTTTGATCTAAAATGTACTTGTGCCTACAACTTGTGTGATGTTTATTTAGCTGATAAGGACTAAAACACTTCATCTCAGCCATGTTTTCAGTGAACGACTCTGTACTTTATAGTAAACAGTAATAAGAGCCGATACACCCAACTCCATTCAGTCCAGTGCGAGCTGAGAATCGTTTGGACAGGTGTTCATTGAGAAAACCCGCTTCAAAGGAGTCGATTCGTTAGCGACTCGGACTTCGCCGTTTGTGTTCACAGTGTCGATTCTGCTGCGCAGAGCCGACACCGCGCTTCTCGCTGCTGATTTGGGTTTGGCTCCAGCATGCGCTCTTTGTACGACTCTGTCCGTCCGCTGTGATCTCCTCCAGCACCACTGCTGTCATGTTCACGTTGATTTTCTGAAGAGTCGAGAGAAGTGCTGATATGAATACTATCGGAGTCTCATTTCTGGACCCTCTGGATGATTATGAGATCATTCACAGCATCGGGAAAGGAACCTACGGAGATGTTTTTAAGGTGAGAAACCACTAATCCCTAAAGTTAATACCCTTAACCTGCCCAAACAAGGGATGAGTAAAAGGACTGGGGTGATGTAATTAGTCTTACCCCATTAAACCACTAAAGGGCTTTAATAATCATCTGTTCATCCACTTCTTATGTTTGTTGTTGACAGTCAGTGTGGTTTAGGCAGTTTTGGAGCTCTGTTTATTGGAAGTTCAGACAAACTGGTGTGTTTCTCCAGCTTCAGCACAAGCAGTCACTCCAGTCTTCTCTTACATTATGTAATATTGCTTTTTTAAGATCTAAAATAAAGCTCAGCAGTACACACACCTCCTCTGTGGACTCCAAAGCTACAGTCTGATCAAAATCACCAAACACAAACACACACTCCAGTCTTTAATGCTGTTCAGTCCTCCTAGTGAAGAACCACCATCACACGTTTTCTTCACTCCCGACGCACTTAATCCAAATAACCAGCTAATCAGTGATATATCAATATATAGTTTTAAAGTTTTCTGCTCCCTCACTCTGCTCCTCCCCTACTCTCAGCTCTTTCTCTACTCTGCTCCCCTCTCACTACATTCTATGGAGGTGGCTGTGGCTGAAATGGATCCCTGTTCCCTCATTAATATTGCGCTATATAGGGAGAGAGTATTTAGTTTACTATGTAGTGTATAAACACAAATGAATTCAGAAACGTCCTCATCAATAATGTGCATCAGCACTGGTCACGTTGCATAAATAACCTGAGCTGTGATTACGCTAACTGAATTGTGCTATTCATGGAATAATCCTTGATTATGTTACTTCCAATCATAATCCACCCATTAATTATGTTGGTGTGGTACAGTATATAAATTCACCAGCAAGCTGCCACACTGTATGGGAGCCTGGTGTTCGATTCCCAGTCTGGGCAACTACTTTATGCTGTGCTACACCAATAAGAGTCCATGGGCAAGACCCCTAACACTGCTCTGGCCCACCTCTGTAATGTGAGAAAGTATGTAAGTCGCTCTGGATAAGAGTATCTGCTAAATGCCATTAATGTAAATGTAAATGAATGAACGTTACACAGGAATATATCAGAACTTCACTGCATCCAGCGGTTTGTATGCATCACTGGCTTAACAGCTATATGAGCACAGATTGTGTGCTCTGTTTGTTCCACTGTGTTGTTTAATAAAGAGACTTACAGTTACATTCTGGTCCATATTCATAGTCATAGTTTGCTATCAATTACCAGTGAATTGTTAGAGATTATAGTGCCCTCAAAATCACATTTTAATTCCACCTTACGATTCAGTCATAAATAGGGATCCATTTCGGTCACAGTAAGATGGAAAAAAGGATTTCATGGGGTGTCCTAATTTTTTTCACATTGTATTTTTCACATCATATATTGCATTGTGTATTAGCCCATATAGCCCAGGCCTATGTTGAAGTGAGAACAAAGTTTGGGAACCATGCTCAATTACATTAATAATCAAGTTAATCTACTGGTTGTTTTAACCATTAATTGAATAACTATTATTTATCAGTAATTAATACATATGTACATAATTATTTTGTTTTTGGCTATTCAATTATTATAAAATGTGTGAAGTCAGACAGTGAAGAACTCATATGCACAGATGGGTCCCAAATCTTTCTGTTAGTCATAAAGTTACAAAGTCTGATGGCAGACATACCGGTGTGACCTTCATATTTCACCAGAAATGTGTCCTTTTGGGTGTTTTCTGTTGTACAGATGTTTCTAAGCTTTCAAGCACCTTTGGGTCTGTATATGACACAAAGGCTAGAGCTGTGTCAATGAAATGAGAAGCTCTGATGAGACTCATGAACAACAATAAAACATTTAGAGACATCAGTTGAGGATTATCAAAATCAACCGTATGCTCTGTTGAGCTCATTCATCGCAAAGTTACTGGTGGGCCAAGGAAGACCTTGGCTGGTGGCAGAACAATCCTCACTAACATTTTAGAATGTTTGTAAGACGTTTTTGTACTTGGTGTAAAAATTTAGGATGAAAGGAATGATAGAAATGCCTAAATGTCTTTGAATATTTTTTACATGGACTTTTTTACATAAAGTTGCTGTTTTTGGAGAAGTTTTGGTGTTTGGTTTTATGTATCATCAGTAAGAATAATCATATTGCTCAACTCTACAGTATCATTTCTGAGGTCAAGGTTTGATTATTTTTTTATGCTTCATATATTAAAGATGTCTTTACAGAACTTGGATTATATGTAGGCTTTTAAATTTGTAATGAAATTTAATGCAATGCAAAATAATGATATGCAAAAACTATGAGTTATACATAATATATGCATAAACACCGAGTCTGACATTAAACATTACCTATAATTATAATTGAACTGTTAACTAACTTATTTATTTACTTACTTACTTACTTACTTACCAGGGACAATGTACATCAACATTTCAGTTTCAATATCATTGTTAATGTGTCAATAAACTAATAAGCCCATTTTCATTGGTAGTCCCTGGGTATTAACAGCAAGGTCATAGATTTAGCGTGAACAGAGGTGATGTGTCCCAACCAATATTCAGCGATTGTTGAATTGTTCCCAACAGTTCAAACAAAAATATAGAATTAATAAGATTTTATTAAATGGTACTCTCTCTCTTAGTGCATTTGGTAAACAATTCCAGTACTGAGTGAGTCTATCCAAGAAGACTGTTTGCCCAAATATACTACGTCTGTATAACACAGTCCCCCCTGGCAGAAGCTCTGTTGCCCTACCACTACTATCTTTCTGTGTTATGAACTGACCTCTAGAGCAAGTGCATATTAAGCCCTTAAAAAATAAGACCAACATCTACAACATAGTTTAACATCTGAACAAATGGATTAATGGAACTGATGCCTGACAGTGGCTCCCAAACAGTTGCAGTTATGCAGCCACGCACAGCTGACTCTATCATAACGGTGTGGGCGAGCCAACGAGCCTTTGTTGCTTCTTACAATAGACAAAGCCGTCCTTTAGCGTCCTGGCTGTCTCAGCTTTGGGTGAAATGTCTCTTAAAATCTGAGAATCATGAACACTCAGCAGGTTTTCTAAGCAGTAGTCAATATATCATTGAATTGATTTCCCACATCTTATTTGGACTAAGGCTTAGTAGGCCCACGACAAACTTCTAGACTGTTGATCAAAGTGTGAGCGATTTCCTCTTCAGGCCATTGTCCTGAGTGTGCAGAGACATTATTTCAAGTTGCGCTGTGAAACCGTTAAGAGCCACTGAACTGTCGCTTCAGTCATAGCAGGAAGTCCACAGGCATGCCAGGAAAAACAACAGGAAGACAGCTCAGCTAAGTTCCAGGTTTTGTCCAGGAATGCTTGATTTTCTGTGTTTATATCAACAGAAAGAAAACATGGAGACCATTTGTTACCAAACATGTTGCATTGCAGTTCCAAAAGGGTTCCTGGTTGGATGCATGCTTGTAAGAAAAGCATGTTACTACAATAGAACAGTGGCCTCCAGCCCTACCTTCCTGCAGGTTTTCGAACCCAAATTTAACACAGGTTCTAGAATGATCTACGAAAGACATTCCACCAATCAGAAATAACATTTCAAAAAGTCTAGGTGTGCTAGAGCTGGGTGATATGGATGAAAAGTTTATATCCCAATACATTTTGGAGATATGATTGGAAATATACAATATATGATAAAATTAGGAAACCCTATGAAAATCTTCCATCTTTTTTTTTTTTTTTTTTTTTAATTTAAACTTTGAAATTTGATCTTTATTTGTACATGAGAGTGCAAATATGGGTGGAGGGGAGCAGTGAAGAGGAGGAGCTGAGAGAAGGGCCCAGTGCATTTGTGCATTTGAAAAAACTATAAAACTCAATGTAAATGATATTACCTCAGCCCGTATCTTGCTCTGTTTATATCCCGATATAGATATATAATTATCAACACATTACCCAATCCTAGAGTGTGCATTAAGATGGATGATATGGCAAAGCAGAAACATGAATGTAATGAACAAACATTAATTATGAAATCTTATGCAGCTGCATAATTTGAACACCAAAGTTTGCAAACAGTTAGCACATACCAGGATCCACTGCAGCCTGTCCATGTTGGAGAATCCCAGCTTTAGTCTCATTAGTAGATTGTGTAATAATTGGACAAAATTGTCTTCATATAATATTTTTGGAGTATAAGTTTGTGAGGATATCAAACCATGAACTCAGTATCACTACTGTGAACCAAACTATCCATGAATTGTGATTCATGAGCAGAGTATATCGGTAAACCCATACAATCTGTTTACAATCTGACTACCACTCCCACTTAAACTACTTAAATTCAATCGATTTTTGGTGGATGAAATAGCCAAATCACAACCCTTCTGCTATTAGGATAACACTCTGCCTCATGTTCTGTTGCTTAAATGCTTTTCATATATAATACTGAAAGTACTGGTGCAGCAGTGTATCAGTATGGCACTGAGTGATTAATGAGTAGTGTCAGTGTAATCATGACCAGGTTGTAGGTTATGATTGCTTCAAATGACCCACTAATGTTTTTATTTCCATCAGCATTTATTGGGTAAGCATGTGGGTTAGGTAGTGTATGTTTCACACAGCTCCTCCCACCTCCCAAAAATGCTAATGGTAGGTGAATTGATGATGCTAAATTGATCCTAGGGGTGTGTGTGCGGTTCCAGATAGGCTCTGGATCAGGTAGGCTCTGCATTCATTGTGTGCATATTCAGGACTAAGCAGGACTAATATCAGAACCCTTTCCCCCCACTTCCCTTTAACAACAGAAGCACAGTGTTAATAAGATAATAATATTATTATTATTATTATTATTATTATTATTATTATTATTATTATTATTATAAGTTTTACAGATAATAAGCTGTAAAATGTTACTGTCAATCTGCTTGAAACCTGATCTGCTGATTTACACAAAGCCTATGGATTTACTAGTTTGCATCATTTTCCAGTTATTGAATACTAATCCTTAGGATTTATTACACCTGGAAATGTATTTATTGTTTATACATATTCAGTGTCTACTCAGAAACAAATGAGTAAATTATGTAGTTATTTATGGAGAGATAATAATTAGACAAAATAATTAAAATTTGGGTACAAAGACTGGACCTTGCAGTTGAACCAATTCAATAATTTTACATTTTTGTGTATTCATTAAAAATATGTGAAATTAAATGTATGAGTGTTTTAGCTTAAGGTTGTAGCTACATTTTGATGTTGCTGGTGTGTAGGATTAGGTGGAAGGACATAATGGAATACAGCTGATATTTCATCTCATTTTCCTGGCACTTTCCTTGGAGCATGTTGGCTACCTAGCAATGATGCAATGGTAGCACTTCAAAACAAAAGAGTCCTAATGGGGTTGGGTAACAGAAAATTGGGATGAAAAATTAACAATATATAACAACAACAATAACAACAACAACAACAACAACAACAACAATAATAATAATAATAATAATAATTGTTATTATTGTATAAATATATGAATATATTTACGAATATGAACATGAATATTAAAATATTTCTCTAACCATAATGATACTTGGTGTTAAATATACCAATCAATCAGGGGCTGACATTAATAGGTTTCCTACTGCTACAACCATCTAAGATTTTGGTGTGTTTTGAGGAATTTGAATCCACCCACAAACCAACAGCATGCAAATTACAGCTACAAGTCCCAGATCAAATCAGTCGGACTCTTGTTGTATCATTAGCCTCCAAAAGCACAATTAAAACATGTACTAAAACTCAAAATAAAAAGACTACTTTAACAGTTCTGAATTATTTTCTCCTAGGCAAGAAATATCAAGACCTCAGAGATGGCTGCAATTAAGATTGTTAAACTGGATCCTGGTAGGTGAATGTCACTCTGTCAATCCTGTTCTGAATTTGTTAATCTGGAAATCCAGCTCATGACCACCATTATAGTGGTAGTTGGTATCAGGTGATCTAAGATGGGGTTTTATGGTAAAAGTGTTTGAAAAGCTGTTCATTCGAGTGAAGACATAGCATGTGAAGACCTGTATGTCCATCAAGAGTTCCATCCTTATCTGGTGACTGTCAGGGTGGTCAAACTAGTGGGCTTGGTAAAGCGGACCAGTGTAGTCATATTGGTCAAGCAATGGGATCGTATTGGTTATGCTGATTAGTCAGCTGTCTCCACTATCCAGGGAAGGCTTTCTATTAGATTTTAGAACATTGCTTTGAGGATTTGATTGCATTGAGCAACAAGAATGTAAACATGCCTATAGAGCCACTATGCTTGCACACAGGGAAATTTGTCCTCTAGATTTTACCCATCTATGCTAGTAAATACACACACAAGGCACAGTGAGCACACATGCCAGTATTGGTGGGCAGCCCTTTCCACAGCACATGATGTGGAATTGGGGAGTTAAATACCTTGCTCAAAGACACATTAGTCATGCCCTGCCAATTCAGGGAATCAAACTGGTAAACTTCCAGTCACAATCATCAGGCTTAAAGAAGTTAAATGCATTCATTAGGAGGGTCCACAAGCATTTGGGGTCATTGTGTATTTGTGTGTACTTATCAAGCAGAACTTTTTGGTCAACAAATTTAGATTAGGAGTTTAGGAATGCTGTTCATATTAGATGTACAGTGATGTTACATTTTCTGTTGTTTTCAGGAGACGACATCTCATCTATCCAGCAGGAGATCACCACGATGAAGGAGTGCAAGCATAAGAACATTGTGGCCTATTATGGCAGCTACCACAGGTAGAGATATGCAGGCCTGCTGTTTGTGGTGGCTGGGCTTGCTTCCCAGTAGATGTCAGGGCAAAGGAAGACACATTCCAGTAAAGCAGACATTACTCATAAACACACACACTGAAATAAACACACACAAACACACACACACACACACACACACACACACACACACACATTACTAGATTTATTATTCACTCCAGCACACCCGAGTTACAGGTTGGAATGACTTTACGACATACTTTGTAAACATTGTTTCACATTGGCCGAAGCAGTGAGCAGGAACAATTCATTATAATTTTTAAATAAGCTGCATCTGATTTAAGGCCCACTCTTGCCTTCTTGATGTGTCTGTACTTGTACTTGTGAGGACAAAGAGTGAGAGAGTGACAATGAGTCATGAAAAAGTGTGCTAGATTGTCTCTGTTTGTTGTGCAGGAACACAAAGCTGTGGATCTGTATGGAGTACTGTGGTGGAGGGTCATTACAAGACATCTACCATGGTGAGTTTGAGTTTGAGTGTTGCTCTGCCTGATAGACTCATACCAGCACCATATGAACTATTGTACCTCTACAATGTTGGGGTCACTGTGTTTACTAAGAATGCTCCATCACCCAAATAATGTCTGTTCTGTAATGGTGCTATAATTGATCGATGTTGTAGAGGGGTCTGGTAAATTGTACAGCAACACATGGGCAGTTGTTGTAACTTTATGAAGTGTACCAATGGTTGGTGTTTTTTGAGAAACTGTAATATCCATTCCTGGATTCCTGCTCCATCCAATTCTATCTTTGTCACCCTCCTATTCTGTGTGCAGTTTGGAACTACGCCTCCTCTATATTAGTCACAGGTGTTTCTTGTTGTCAAGTATTGCATGGATGTTTCCAGAAACGTTTGGAACTGCAGTTGGGGGTAATTGGTGGAAATGGGACAGCTGACCACTTCCCTCCAAAGGGAAGGGTTAATTGTGTTAATTGAGGAAGTTTAAACACCTGGTCACTGCAGAGATACAGTGAACAGTATAGTCTGAAGATCTTGCATATGGTCTGATATGATGGCAGTTAATGCCATTGTTTATCCTTTTTATTTTGTAATAAGTAGTACATTGTTACAGTAATGGTACATTTTACACCTGTGCTACTTTTATACTGGCCATTCAATTGGATGTCACCTAATTAATATATGCAGTTATTATTTATATTTGTATGTAGCCATGCCCGTGTTTGTGTACTCTTCAGGGGTGATGTCACTCCATAATCTTTAAAAGATTTCCTGGGTAGTATACTCTCTGTAATGAAGGGCTTGAGTCAGACTCAAGGACATTCCAGTTCTCATCATCGGCACAGGCAGGGGTCAAGAAGTAGGCAGACAAGAGCAGTGAAGGCATGTCCAAAATCCAGGTCAAAACACAAAAGAGTCCCAATCAGTCCTTACATGAGTTACAGATGTGTTGATGAGATGGACTTCAGGTGAGGGGCAGAGCTTCACTCAGTTCCAGTGCGCAAGGCTCCTTCACCTTCTGCAATATTTGCACAGATGACAGATACCGTCACAAAATCAGTTTTTAGGTCACGGAGGAGAGGAGAAGGATTGATTGGAATAAATCACTTTTAGGGTTTCTGGATCCACTGCATGTCTTGTGCTCCTCTTTCTTTACTTGTTTGTTTTCTTTGTTTCACCATGCTTTCTTCTTGTTACACAATAATCAGTTAACTCTCACACTTGCATCCTGCCTCATTATCTCTGTCCTTGTTAGGTACAATGCTTTTATTATCCTGAATTATCAAATTTCCATAAAATAAATTAATAATGCTCCTCTTTGGCAGTGACTGGGCCTCTAAAGGAGAAACAGATTGCTTATATCTGCAGGGAAACTCTGCAGGTAAGGGCTTAATTTTATTGAATTCATCACAAATATGTTGTTATTGTGTTAGGGCTAGGTGATATATCAATATATATATTGATATTGGCATATAAACAGTGCAGGATATAGTGTAAATAATTTACTGTTCACGTTCACTCATTTTAAAATGACAGTATTCTCCTATACAGTGCTTCCTGAAAGCATTCACAGTGCTTCCTTTTTTTGCACATTTTGTTATGTTACAGCCTTACTCCAAAACAGATACATTTTTTTCCATCAACATTCTACAAACTATACCCCACAGTGACAAAGTGAGAAACATTTGTTTGGCATTTTTGCAAATTGACTAAAAATAAAACACAAAAACACAAGTATTCACAGCCTTTGCCATGACACTCAAAATTGAGCTCAGGTGCATCTTGTTTCCACAGATCATCTTTCATATGTGTCTACAGATTGGACATGATTTGTAAAGACACACCTGTTTATATAATATCCCGTAGTAGACAGTGCGCGTCAGAGCACAAACCAAGTCATGAAGTCTTAAGGAATTGTCTGTAGACAATCCCTGGAAGATGGAAGAAGTTTGGAACCACCAAGACTCTTCCTAGGGGTGGCTGCCTGGGCCAAACTGAGGGATCATTGTAGAAGGTCCTTAGTCAGGGAGGTGAGCAAGAATCCAGTGGACACACTAACATAGCTCCAACATTGCTCTGTGGAGAGAGGAGAACCTTCCTAAAGGTCAATGAATTCTTCAGCACAATACCAATCGGGCATGCATGGTAGAGTGGCCAGATGGAAGCCACTCCTCAGTAAAAGGCATGTGACAGCCCATCTGGAGTCTGCAAATAGGCACATAAAGGACTCATAAAGGATTTTGGAATAAGGCTGTAACATAACAAAATGTGCAAAAAGTGAAGCACTGAATACTTTCTGGATGCACTGTATGGAGTGTTCCCAATATGCAGTAGTCATCACCTATTAAAGGATTTACTAAAACCTACAAAAGGTTTTGCAAGGATACAGAACCTTGTAACAGCAATTCTGCTGTTTACATTTTTATGAAACCACAGGTCACCTACAGAGTCTGTGCATCAACAAGTCAGAGCTGTTTTACAGCCAAGAAGGAGACCTACATAGGTTTAATTTTATAGCTCATCATTGTACAGGGGTTGGACAATGAAACTGAAACACCTGTCATTTTATTGTGAGAGGTTTCATGGCTAAATTGGAGCAGCCTGGTGGCCAGTCTTCATTAATTGCACATTACACCAGTAAGAGCAGAGTGTGAAGGTTCAATTAGCAGGTAAGAGCACAGTTTTGTATCTCAAAATATTGCAATGCACACAACATTATGGGTGACATACCAGAGTTCAAAAGAGGACAAATTGTTGGTGCACGTCTTGCTGGCACATCTGTGACCAAGACAGCAAGTCTTTGTTATGTATCAAGAGCCACAGTATCCAGGGTAATGTCAGCACCACAAAGAAGGACAATCCACATCCAACAGGATTAACTGTGGACGCAAGAGGAAGCTGTCTGAAAGGGATGTTGGGGTTCTAACCCAGATTGTATCCAAAAAATGTCATTCCAAAGAAGAATTGATGCTGTAATGGCCGCAAAAGGAGGCTCTAGTACACCATTCTAATAAATTATTGTGGTCTAAATCCAAGTGTTTCAGTTTCATTGTCCAACCCCTGTGTATATGGACTGTTAAAGCCAAGGTTGTCTACTATACATTATTTTTCTAATTCTTTAAGATCTAATACATTGATGCTTTATATACACACAGAAGTTGTTTCCTGTTAATATTGTGGGATTACATTTACTTTTGTCCTGGAAATTCTGGGAAAGGCCATGGACATAATCTCATTTTGCAAGAGTGCAGTCATTTTTAGAGTTTAGAATCTGGACTTCTTGATGCAAGTCTTTACTCTGTCACTGTCACATTTGCAGGGGTTAAATCATCTTCATGAGACTGGCAAAATTCACAGAGATATTAAGGTAGGTAATTATATATTTTTGCTAGTTAACAAATAATGTGTGTTTGATTTAAAACTGTATTCTGTAAAACAAATATGTGTCAAATATAAATGCTGGGAAAATGGTTGGATTTAAAAAATGCAAAAGTTTAACATGGTAAATTCTACTATTCTAAATAAAATTTCGTGACATGTCATTTTTGCACACATTTGTTTTTTTTTTGCACACAAACATGCAAAAGGTGTAAAATGATACTGAAGTTGCTTTAGAATGGCCTGCTTTACAATGCTTTGCTTGGGAATGCACACACCTGTAATAGTTCTGTGGTGTTTTCTTATGGTTGAGGTTGAACACTGGCCAGTGTAGTGTACTTATGGCAAGATGACATGAATTATGAGTTCAAGCAAGGCTTGATAGTGGGTCCGGGTGATGATAAATTCCATTTATGAAGTTGTGCAGTCAGTTAACCTTCTTCAGTTCATGGTCTCACAAGTGTACCAATAATAAATCATAGAAGGCATTATCACCCACAGTGGACAGCTCAGTGGCCATAATTGTTGGTGTGTGAACAGACAAGCAACTCTGGCACAAATCACATATTGGATGCAGAAGCCCCACACACATATCCTGCTGGTTAGTGCAGTGTTCTTTAGCTTCCTCCGAGCAGACAACCCACCAGTGCCTCTATTAACACCATAACGTGGACATAGCTCTTCTTCTAGGCTTGTGAGGTTGCTAACAGGACCCTAGAGGACTAGGAACATATGTCCACATGAAGCCATGGACTCCAGCCGTTAACAAGGCTCTGTGCTGGCTTAGGTGGTTCCATGCTGGTATGGGATGTATTCTTGCATGGGTTGGGTCTACTAGTCTGCCTATATACTTCATTGCTTCCAGCTACATTTCACTGCTTGGTGCCCATTTGCAGCCCTTCATGAATACATGTAGTCCCACAATGATGGGATATTCCTGCAGGATAATTTCCCCCACACGTGACACAATGGAGTGAAGAACGCTAAACGCCTGCATAACTTCAGAAATGGAAAGTCCCATTCATCTGGCACCCACTGTTAGGCCTCCCTGAAACTCACAATAATTCATGTCACATTACATTTACATTTACATTTATGGCACTTAGCAGAGCGACTTACAAAAGTGCTTTGCTGTTCACTCAGAATAACCTTGCCATGAGCACACTGACCAGTGTTTAACCTCATTCTCAAGACAACACCTCACACACCTTAAAGAGGTGTGGGTGTTCCCAAGCCATCCCCTGAGGTAATGTCCACTCATAGTCAATTTACATACTGCTTTCCCATGACTTTTGGCATTTCAGTGTAATTCAAATCGTGTGTCAAAATTTCATGATGAACGAGTCAATAGAAATGCTCAGAAATACCCTGGAACTCTTAATATATTGTCATCCATCGAAAGTCTTCTCAATATAGATATTTGTATTGTATGGTTTTATGTGTTAAACAGTGAGTTATATGATGTTCTGGGATGTTTTCTGTGCCAGATTTCATGTGTGAAAGAGTGTGTTTTTCTCCAAGTACCTTATTTGCATTCCTGTAAACCTGTTTAGGAATCTCTTCATTCTGAACATATTATAGTGGCACTCTTGTATGTATTTGAATGGTATTTTATCTATGTGTAAATAAAGCCTTTCACTTAAGAGTGGTCTTTTATAATGAGATGTAAATCCTCAATCGACATCAATGTTAAAACACTGATCCTCTAAACCAGAGGTGGGCAGCTGAGGTCCAGCACAGTTTGCTGACTTCCCTGCTTTGACATACCGAGTGCGCCTGGTAATTAACAGGTGAGATGAATCAGGTGTGCTTGGGTGCCAAAAGCACAAAACCCTCCAGGACTGGATCTCAACCACCCCTGCTGTAAACTATGTTTTGAGGTTTATATGTTCATTAAATCTGTAATCTGCAAAGACAGCTTTCTAGAGTATGTCACAATGTTGCAGTATTCATTTTTGATCAGTGTGCATTTCATCTTTCTGTAAGCCACATACTGTTTAAATGTGCACTTATTCATTAACTTCTGTGTTAATGAATATATATATTAACTGTAAAAGGTTCAAGTTTTTGGTGCTTTTTTTATACAGGGAGCAAACATACTGCTCACTGATCGAGGAGATGTCAAACTAGGTCAGTGAGAATTTGTCATACATACGGAGACTAAACATGTGCACTCTTTTTCACTCTTTCTCTCTCTCTCTCATACACACACACACACACACACACACACACATACACTGTGTAGATTCTTTTTACCCATTTGTCCAAATAACTGCAGTGCTTTATGAACACATAGCTGAAGACATATCTGTGAACTCCCAACTTTCATTCTCTCTCTCTCTCTCTCTCTCTCTCTTGCTCTCTTTTGGTTCCCTCTGCAGCTGATTTTGGGGTTGCTGCAGAGATCAGTGCCTCTGTTGCCAAGAGGAAGTCTTTTATTGGAACTCCCTACTGGTGAGCCGTCTGCACAGGGACCAGCACTGCCAGCCCTTCAAATTATTTCCAATTTATTTCACAGCAGTATGTCTCTGTGCTGTAGCACAGTAGAATCACTATTTAGCCACCACTTTTGAACAGGATCATCTTCGCCAATGCTTTTTGCAAAAAAATCCTTTTCATGAAAACCACATCAGAGAAAGATTTAAGTTTGTCACAAAATGTCTAGACAAAGACCAGGACCTCTGAGGCAGTATGCTTTGGACAGATGAATCTGTAGTTTCGCCCTATTTTTTGACAATAATGTTTTCCTTCTTGAACACCCCCATGAAAATGTATCTTGTTTGGTCACATTCTGATACTTTCACATCAGCTATGGTAAGAACTATAGGTCTGTAGGTCTGTTCTTGGGCTGAACTTGCAAGGATGCCCTGACCTGGCATGTTGACAGCTGATTCACTTGTTAATTATTTTGCATATGGTGAAAGAGCTGATGTATAATTTTAATTGTCTGTCCTAATGGTTTCATACAAGTGTGTATATAAAATGTAGAGACATTTTTAGAAGTTTGTAGCACTTACATTTTCTCAGCTAAATGATTTGTCAAACTTCATGACATCTAAAAACTAGTGGGTCCCTAATTCTGGGTCATTTTACTGGGTTGTTTATATAGTGCTGGATAGTTTTTGATAGTTACTGTTTAGCGCAGCCTCCTAATGTTGATTTCTTTTCTGCATTAATAACCTGCTAAAACTATTGTTTGCAGCTTCACCGATATTCTGAATTATACATTTCAGTATGCGGTCAAACAAAAAAAAAACACTGTAACAATCCACAGCTGCTTGTTTCGGTTCCCTTCTCCTAAGTGTGGTGTGTGTTTCTGTGTATTTGAGGATGGCTCCTGAGGTTGCAGCCGTGGAGAAGAAGGGTGGTTATAACCACTTGTGTGACATCTGGGCTGTGGGAATCACTGCCATTGAGCTAGCAGAGCTGCAGCCACCCATGTTTGATCTTCATCCTATGAAGTAAGACAAAGGAGAAAAAACGGATTTAAAAGCTGTAATTAAATATATAGCATTTAATAAAATTAAAGGACACGTGCATGATTTCAATTGATAACACTTTTTGTTAAATTTTGTGAATGTTTCCTCACTGTATGCTCTCTGCTCTGAAAAAGGTCTGGTGTTTATACTCTTGGCACTGTAAATGGGGGAAACAAGAAGCTGCTTGACCAGACTATTTCAGCAGGGGGCATTCTTGCTTGTGCACAGGTAGAAAAGGAGGGACAGTGTAGAGTGGAAGAAAACCCATTGTATAAATAAGTACCAATGGCAGAGAAAAAGTCAGAGAGGAAAACTTTAGACCACCAAAAACTTTATTTTGGTCTGGAAACCAGTATTGTTACCATGGTAAGGTGTGTGCATGCATTTCAGGGGCTGAGCTCAACAGTTTCTTTTTTATAGAATCGTGCACATTTCCTTTAACACGTGTCAAATATTTGCCTTTTATATTCCAGATTGTTACAGCACTGACCATATGTTTTATAAAAAAATATTTACATAGTTGTTGATGATGGCCTTGATGTTTTATCACAGAGCCCTGATGTTGATGTCCAAGAGCAGCTTTCAGTCTCCCAAACTGAAAGACAAGGCAAAATGGTATGGTTATAATTTGTCTTACGTTTTATGATGGTTTCCAATTCTGGTCCTGGAGTATTGCCTCTGCTATAACATGCCCATTTCAGTGAATTAAAGGTTTGTTATCATTATCCAATTGTTGGAGATGTTGTGGAAGCAAGGAAAATCATCAGAACTTGGAGAGTGAGGGTAATTAATGACTGCCTTACCACTGTCTTAAGTCTAATGGTCAAACATTTTGTCCATCATTAAGTCTGAAAATGCATCTGTATTGACTCTTAAAAATAAATGTTTTTCTAATGGTTCTATGAGCGAGTGGTTCTTTGAGAAGAAACTCTTTGGGTTCCATAAAGAATCATGTTGTAATAGACATGTTTGCATGAAATACAGTTAAATTGGTAACCTTTAGAACCTTACATTTTTAGATCTTCACTCTAACATCTCTATCAAAAACATGATTATTCGTGGAACCAATAGTGGTTCTATGGCATCACTTAAAGAACCATTTACAGTGCCTCACAACCTGGAATTAAAAATGATAATTTGATTGTTTGCATCATAACATGCCTACAACTCTGAACGTTAGATTTTTTTATTGTGAAACAAACAACAAATAGGACAAAATAACAGAAAACTTAAGGGAGTGATAAGTATTCACCCCCCTAAAGTCAGTACTTGGTAGAGCCCCCTTTTTTGTGGAAATTACAGCTGCAAGTCACTGTATATAAGTCTCCATGAGCTTTCTACATCTTGTCACTCGGATTTTTGCCCATTCCTCAAGGCAAAACTGTTCCAGCTTCTTCAGGTTAGGTGGTTTCCACTGGTGGAATCTTCAAGTCTGACCACAGATTCTCAATTGGATTAATGTCTGGGTTTTAATTAGGCCATTCCAATACATTTGTACATTTCCCTTTAAACCACTAGAGTGCTGCTTTAGCAGTATGCTTTGGGTTAATGTCCTATTATAGGGTGAACTGTGGTCCGAGGCTCAAATCATTGACAGAGCAAAACAGGATTTTCTCAAGAATATCCCTGTATTTAGCACCATCCATCTTCCCCTTGACTCAGACCAGTTTCCCAGTCCCTGCTGCTGAAAAACAGTGGCTGAAAAGTTCAGTTTTGGTCTCATCTGACCAGAGAACCTTCTGCCATACATTTGGAGAGTCTCCCACATGCCTTTTGGCAAACTCAAAATGAGCTTTCCTTTTTTTGTCTGTAAGTAGAAGCTTTTTTTGTGGTCACTCTTCCATAAAGTCCAGCTCTGTGGAGTGTATGGCTTATTGTGGTTGTATGGACAGATATTCCAGTCTCTGCCTGGGAACTCTGCAGCTCCTTCAGGATTAAGTTTGGTCTCTGTGCTGCCTGTCTGATTGATGCCTTCCTTGCCCGGTCTCAGAGTTTTGGTGGGTGGCCATGTTTGTTTTGGTACCATATTTTTTCCATTTGATTATAATGGATTTGATGGTGCTCTGAGGGATCATCAGAGATTTTGATATTTTTTAATATCAAAATAACAACTTGTCCTTGACTTGTTTGGAGATCTCCTTGGTCTTCATGGTGTTGTTTGTTTAGTGGTGCCCCTTGTGCAGCTGCATCTCATACAATTCAGATAAAACATTTAAATACAGGTTGTAATGTAACAAAATAGATAAAAACCTTAGGAGGTGAATACTTTCACAAGGCACTGTTTGTTTAAGAATGCATGCTGTATTTGTGTTGTGTGTACTATATAATAGTGAAAATAGTATTGTGGCACCTGCTCATTCAGTGTTTCCTCTGAAATCAAGGGTAGTAAAAGAGTTTTCTTGGAGAAACTGTTCAAGTGGAGCATTGCTGTTAGAATTTGTTGCATTCAGTGACCAGAGCTTAGAGAGTTCTTTTTTTCAGTTGATCATCTCCCCAGCTCATCCCACAAGTATTGGATGGAGGACCATCATTCCAGATAACATAGTTCCCCTGCTCCATAGCTCAGTGCTTTGGCTTTACACCTCTTGAGCCCTGTAGTCATTATTTAGAGAAATGCATATGACACTTTTTAATTTGCTTTTTTTCTACTAACACATTGTTGTTCTTCTCTGTCTTTTTTAGGTCTCCAGGCTTTCACAGCTTTGTGAAGATGTGTTTGACTAAGAGTCCACGAAAGAGACCTACAGCAGAAACTCTTTTACAGGTAATAGAAGTAATATGATATTGAATTAAGTTAATTATTTAATATAATGTATAGTATAATATATTAATATGTTATGTAAAACCAACACACAGCAACTAGTGTGAAGCAAAAGCATGAATTGAAATCTGAATTGAACATTTTTTATCTATTTGTGCATATTTCTGGTCAAATGCCCATTTTGTCTCTGTTTCATTCTTTATAGCATCCCTTTGTGACACAGTTACTGACCAGAAACCTGGTAATTGAGCTGCTGGACATGGCCAACAACCCAGATCTCCATCAAGATTCCACAACTGAAGACAATGACCAGGATGTGAGTTAGGTCTTTTATACTGCTGGAAAAAAGTGTTCACATTAGCAAAAGCATGAACGTGTATGCTGTGTGTTTCTGTGTGCATGTGTGTGTGTGTGTGTGTGTGTGTGGGGTTCGGTGGATGGGTGTGTGTTCACAGGCTGACGATGACACTCCTGATAAGATTTGTTCTAAGGGAAAGTGTTTACCAGTGGAGAGAAGCCTGTCTGAGGAACAGTGTGAGTATGAGCAAAGTCATTTAGTCCATTTTCAATTTAAATAAGATGTGTAGCTGCACACATGCAAAGAAAAGAAAGAAAAATGCTGACACACACGCACACACACCATGTATTTAATCCTTAGAATGACAACCCTTTCATAAGGCACAATTCTTGCTTGTCTATACAGTTAGTATATTGTCCAAGTTCTGTAGTACCAGAGAGTGGAGTGGACTCCAACCACAGTGGAGTCTTATTGTAAAATTCCCATCTTCTGTCATTTTCATATTAGTTACAGTATAGATACAGTACAGTACAGCACACTAAAAAAATAATTTGGTAACACTGTACTGTGTATTCATTGTGACTGAGATTTTGTGTAGAACTGAGTTGTGTTTTCTCACATTTAAATTAAGGTAACTTAACCACTCAATGCTCAGTCCTGCAAAATAATAAACTTTTATTTTTATGGTTTCTGTAATGTTATTCTATAAATATAAAATGAGTTGAGATATTTTTGCATTCCCATCACATCATTCAAGAATTCCAGGTTGACAGTATTACTAACAGATTTCAATATATTTTGTACCAAATTTTAGGATTTTGTCATTGGGTTTAGGATTTCTAGGCTTTCCACAAAGCCTGTCCTAGCTGCAACAATAGCTGATGTGAAAGAATGCACTAAATACAAAGAGGTAGTGCACAAAGTACAAATCAAGTGACTGTAAGTGCTGTGAAATATGTTGTTTATAATTTGTGAGAGTTTACAATTGACCAATCATTAACTAATAATTAAATACAGCTGTTGGATTTAGCTATAGAGCTCTTGCCTAGTACAGTGAAATTTACCGAACTGAAGAAACAGGAAAGCAGAGGTACTAGCAGGGGTTGAGGGAGGGATTTAATTAAATAAACACAAAACAAATCAAACATAGGAACAAAAAAACTAGACTAACATAACGTATATCTGACAGGTACACACGAAGACAAGTTGTCACGAAAAGACAAGAAGACTGACCATGACTGACTGGAACGAGGGGATTATATACACAGAGAACATAGGACACACCAGGAACATAATCATGACTGGGTGAGGTTACAAATAGGACACAGCTGGGAAGTGTTAGAGACAGTACATTTACTCAGAAGCATGAATGGAGATAAACAAAACAAAGTCGAGACAGGAGATGACCAGGACACGTACATAACAGTAGGCCCCTCTCCGACGCGCAGTCCCTGGGGCTGGCGCAGGAGAGGGACTGGAAACAGAACAAGGACAGGACAACCTGGACTAGACATGAAGAGGGAACAGATTTGACAAGGACTGGTGGAACAGGACTAGGCAATGGAACCAGGACAAAGACTCGGGCCGAAACTGACACATACACAGTCAAAGGAACCGGGACAACCAAACCAAACACGGGGACTTGGACCGGAATAGACATAGCCTCCGTTGCTGAATATGGTGTGTCAGGTACTGCCATAGTGGGAGGAGCCGCAGCACGCTGCGCAGGTGCAGCTCGGGTGGTTGACGCTGCTGAGGCGGCTGCGGCTGCTGAGGTATGGGGACTGGGCTGGACAGTGCTGCGCACATAGCTCAGGAACTGCCACACATCCAGCATTTCCTGGAAAGCTGAGGTACTAGCAGGGTTTGAGAATTTAATTAAATAAACACAAAACAAATCAAACATAGGAACAAAACAACTCGAATAACATAACGTATGGTATCTGACAGGTAGACAAGTTGTCACGACAAGACAAGAAGACTGACCACGACTGACTGGAAGGAGGGGATTATATACACAGAGAACATAGGACACACCAGGAACATAATCATGACTGGGTGAAGAGCTGTATGTGACAGCTCTACTGTTCAAGTAAATTTCATGTTTCCATCATCCAGTCATCAAGGGCACTAATAAGAACTTTGTCAACAGTAACAGTCATTCTGTTTTGGGAAGAGCATTAATGAGGTCAGGTACTTACCCTTCAATGTAATACTTGGAATTGGCCATGTGTGGTGACACTGCAGGGTTTTGCTCAGTTCCACCAGCAGCTGACCTGATTTACTTTAATGAAAGACTGATTAGGTTGCCTAGTTAGGTGCTGGATGGGAACTGGTAACAGAGACTTTCTCAAGATGTTTTTTTTTTGTCATTGTTTAAGCTAATACACATCAAATCACAATACATTTTTTTTCAGTTTTATTAATTAATTGTTTATGATTTTGTTTATTTTAATATTTTATATAAAAAAAAGACATTACAGAAACATAATGGGTACAATTTGTTTGAATATATACCATCCCGTGTGTTTCTTTTTGTAACGCTCACGGACACAGGTAGTTGCGGACGTACACGCTGGGTTGTATTTATTAAACAGGGTAGAAATAAACACGACGAGAAAACAACGAAGTCATATAACCACATAAGCACAAAGCCATATAACCACAACAAAGACCGACAAGGACTAACAAAAGACAAGGGACTTATATACACAGTCACATTGGACAAGGCTGGGACATGATGACGATGGGGCAGGGTTACGAATGGAACACAGCTGGGAATGGGAGGAGACATGACATGGGCTCTAAAGCACATGGAATGGTAAACAAAAACAGACAGACCACAGAGACAAGACAGATACCTGACACTTTTCACCTTTCCTCCCTTCCCCACCCAACCAATTATACCATGGTTGTTGCCAGGTATATACAATTTTAGAACAGACAAACAAAAGAAAAATATTATAACTAATTAAAAAGACAGAAAACAAAGAGAAAACAATAAAAAAATATATACAGATGTCAATGAAAACAGTAAAAAGACTGATTTGTGTTTTGGATTGGAATAATGGTCACATCTGGACATAATCATGTCTGTATACATGACTATGCATTCTGAAGCAGAAAGGGTGCAGGAATAATGGAGGCATTGCATTATTCTGTAGTAAGTACTTCAATTTCTGAAAATTAGGTTAACAAGAATTTCCAAATGTGCCAAGAATCCTTTAATCATTAAAAGGGTTTGTTGGGTGTTCATGGATTTATATAGCACTGTTGCCTCACAGCAAGAAGGACCCGGGTGGGGCCACCAAAAACGTGTGTTAGGTGAATTGGTGGCCCTTAGTGTGTGTGTGCCCTATGATGGACTAGCACCCTGTCTAGGGTTGTTTCCTGCCCTTCCGCTCAGAGAAAACGGATGGATGGATATTTTATTTACTGAAGAACCCTTGAAGAACATTTAAACACTAATTTAGAAGTGTGCATTAGTCCATCAGTCTGTTAATTTAGGGCACAGCTTAAACAAATCTGAGACATTTACAATAGATCATGTCATGTGCTGTTAACATTAGGATAAAGTTGTATGTGATGTAGAACCTTACTATGTATTGTTACCTAAACACATTAGTCTTGATAATTTTCCTAGAGATTCTTAGACAGTTCCACAGTAAACCTGTCTATTTAAAATCTTCTGATCTTAATGTAGTGTGTATTTGCATCATTAGTATGTGTGTGATTAGCTAAGCAACAGGCAGCAACAAACAACCCCACGAACATACACACACACGCACAAACACACATGGTTTAATGTATGCATCTGGAGCAGAGGAGGAGTGTTTCATGACAAGGCAGCCATTGAAGCAGGCAGTGATGATGTCAGCAGCCACAGTACCCATAGAGCCACCACTGTTTAACACACTTATGGCATGTGCTCAGCCACTGACCTACTCCCACTGTAACCCCCCATTCAGTAAACATATCCACACATGTGAAGAGCCATGACTGAATAGTTCCTGTGTGTGTGTGTGTGTGTGTGTGGGTGTGGGTGTGTCTGTGGGTGTATTTGTGAGAGGGTGACTGGTTGAGTACATTGTCACTGAGACACTATTGTCACATGTGCTCTCAGTAAGATTACAGCATCCACAGAATCAAGCAGGCTCACAACACATACAAAGAGAACCCTCTACAGCACAGAAACAAGGAACTTGACATACATTCACAACAACAGCACAACGAAACAAAAATCAAAACAGAAAATCAGTATATATATATATATATAGTTATCAAAGTGTTTTTCTGTCAAAGGTTTGATCACTTATTTTCACTCAGAAAATCAATCAATTTTTGCACAAAATTCTAATTTTGTGTAATTTTTGCATAATCAAATATCAGTAAAAATAACAATTGTTAAAATCTAAAAAACTGTCCCATGATGATCCTGATTTGTTGTGATATCAAAGTGCATTCCTAATCTTAATTAGATTTCTGTTTGTTATCCTTCTTTCCCAGTTGACCAGGTAAAGTTTGCTCCTCTGCGGAGGAAAGAGACAGAGCCCTATCCAGATCTGGTGAGTTTGAATTTCTGTATGTACATTATTGATGATCCTCACATACTAAAAATGACTTAATTTAATTTCTTTGATTAAAATGATATGAAATGAAATGTATATTATTTCCTAGGGCTGTCAAATGCTGTGATAAATCGTAGTCCATTCATCATGTAATTTTGACATAATGTTAAGAACAACGGTCAGATTCAACTGAGTACAATATGTAAATATTCTTTGTTTACTGAAATTCCAAACTGAAGTATTGATTATATGTACACATACCTATACACATATAGGTGATGGGTAACAGTGTGGATGGAGCATGTTTTCTTCACTTAATTTGAACTGATGATGATAATGATAATAATGATGAATAGTTTTGCTTGATTTGATGATGTTGATGATGATAGGAGTGTGTTCCTCTCAGGGATCATGTGATGACTGGAGTGTTTCAGGGGATGAAACTGAGTCACTGTAAGAAAGTTTTGTATATTACATTTTAGTCTTATTTTATAAAGTACTCTTTACACTTGATATGCCTTGAGGGTCATTTGTATGACAGTGAGCACTGGTCAAGCATCAGCACCTTTTCAAATGAGTAAACAGACTAAAGGAGCAGGTCCCAGCAGTTACTCATGATCATTTCTAAATATAACCTAACCAGAACAGATGAAATATTTGAAAGTCCTGAGTATGACTGTGACAACAGTTGTGGTACTGAACAAATGTGATATATCATGACCATCTGGTGTTGCAGGAGTCTACTGGAATGTGTGGAAGAGGAGTTGCAGCAGAGGTAGGAATTGGCTCAAGGACTCCATCTTCTGCCTGTAACGTCTAGTGCAGCTAAAATGTCATTGACGTCAGTTATGTTGAATTGATACAGCACAGTCACTTTGACTTTTTACAGGAGCCTGACAGTAAAAAGGCTTTCACCCTTTGAGGTAAGGACTGAGAAACATTACACTGAGGCTTTAAAAGAGTATCAAAATGTAATTTGATAAGGTTTGTACTGACGTGTTGTTTGATGCTATAGTGGGGGAAGAGGAAAAGTGGAATACTCAGTGGACCAACAGTCTCATCCACCGCCTCACTCCCTCCTATGAGTACTTTCAGCACAGCTCAGGAGGACAGAGAGCAGACTTTGAGGCCAAGCACAACTCTGCGACCTGATACTGCCCAACGACCCAGTTCAGGTACTTTTTTTCTACTTTTTTGATAAGATCATCTCAAGGCACTTTACACAGTGATTACACAATTACAGACAGAAAATACTGGAGTTAAAAGAACAGGTTCTACACATGTGAGACTAATCAAATGGGTCTGTGTTTTAATTAGGAAAGTTTTGTTTATTAAATTAGATCTGATCTTACTTACACTATATGTCCAAATATTTGTGGACACTAGGGGTGGGCAGTGTGGCTGTTCTTATCATATCATAATCAGTTTTGTTACTGTGATTTGAATCTTTTTTTCTGTTAAAAAAGACTGAGCAAGTCCACAATTCATTACAAACAGTGTAATTAGTCCTATGTACTAATTATGGATGGAGGGCAGCACATTTTAGATATCAATAGGTTTAGAAACTACTGGTGTATCTTGTCTGTGTGTCACATTATGCCAAAAAATATAATGTACGATGGACATTTCTGCAAATATTGTGATATAATATTTTTCCAATATAGCCCATATACAGTGCCCTCCATAATCATTGGCACCCCTGGTTAAGATGTGTTCTTTAGTTTCTAATAAATTGAGGGGTTTTTTTCTAAATAATATAGGACCACAATGGAAAAAAGAGTAAACTCCAATCTTATAGCTCATATAGCTCATATCCCATATAGCCAACATAGCCCACATAACCCATATAGTCCATATTGCTCACATAGCCATTATAGCTCACATATAGCTCATAAAGCCCATATAGCCTGTATAGCATGGGCTAGATTGTTATAAACCTGCCTAGTATTGAGCTGTGGGGTAGTGGAATTGTGTTGTCTGGAATGATGGTTTTCCAATACTTTTGGGGTGAGTTGGGGAGTTGAGAATGAGGTGGGGTGACCTCAATAATGCTCTTGTTGCTGAATGCAATCAAACCTTACAGCATTGCTCCAAAATCTTCCAAAGTCTTCCCTGGTGAGTAGATAGTTGTTCCAACAAAAGCAACTCGTTTTTATTCCCTTGATTTCAGGAGAAACTAAAGAAGAAAGCCAAACCAAGAACGATCTTGTGGCCCAATACTTTTGTCTTATGTAAGGACATTTTATACTGGTCAGTTGAAGAATTCCTTGCCCTGCTCCTGGAGAGCTTTCTGCAAACTTTAGATTCAACCCTAAACCATCTGTACTGTGGAGCAGTGAAGGTGCATTTTCTGGAAGGACTGAGCTCCAATCAATACATTTACATGAGTTACATGAGTTGGAGTGATGTTTCTGAACTAACTAACAAATGATAAAAATAATTTATGCTATAAATAGGAGTAAAATTGCTGTCTGAGATTTAGAGTGCTCTCTGGTAAGAGTGTATAATTGCACAATGCATGGAAGACTTTTTTATAGTGTGTGTTGTGGTGTGCTTCCTTTTCAGAGTGGATTAATCTGATGATGGCAAGTTTACATTGAAACGGTCGGGGGAGTTTTAAAAGAGAGCTCAGACAAAACACATTCTTATCAGCATAATACTTCTGTTTAGGTAACAGATAAACATAAAATGTAAACATACACATAGACCCACTCTACTTGCACACAAGTGCCATGCTCAAAGGCTCTTCAGTCATGTCCTGCCTGTTCAGGGAATTAAACCAGTGACTTTTCACAACTGCCACGATAAAAGCCACATATAAGAGCATTAGCTGAGTCTAGTAACTCTCTATAAAGCATAAACTTCCCTCAGGAATCCATGTAGGTGACCTTACAGGTTATGATTGCAGTAGTTCTGGTATTAACGTTTTTTTTGCAAGGGTTGTAATCAGCAAAAGAGGTGGTGTATGTATGCATGATTTCATGCATAGTCACTTTAAAACAATTATTTTGTTCCCTTTAATGTGTAATTGCTTTTCATGACTTTCTTTTAACCTATTTATTCTCAAGTTCTCATAAGGTGCTCAGCCAGTCAGGATGTGCGGCAGTGGTGCAGTGACCCTTGTGTTCCTGAAGGTGGTAAGGATGAGCAGAGAACTCTTACCAGAACAACCAGCAAGGACACAGCTCTCTCTCCTGAGTGGAGCACCATGAGGAAGAAACCAGAAGACTCAGTACGTTTTCTCTGACCTATTTGTTGACACACATTCTAACCAACTGAACCAACTGAGGTAGTGGTTTCCAGCACATTGGATGTGAAATTAAATTGGAATTCATGCTATTATGTGAATACCGTGTTGACTCATGTCCACTCATGTCCACATCTTCCTAGTTGCTCCACTTTGTAGATATAAAGTCATTTATGGTCATTTTCTTGTCCTTCATCAGTGCTCACAGGATGCTGCCCACAGGATGCTGTTGGCTGGATAGTAGTTTGCTTCTCACACTACAACCACGCAGCTACACAGATACAGCTGTGTAAAAAAATAAGAAAACACTCCACATTACCTGTTTAGTAAAATAAACTTTTTCAATTTTATTCTGTAAAATTTACAAATTACAAATAAAATTCTACATTTAGCTGACACTCTTATCCGGAGTGACTTACAAGGATACTCATTATAGAGGTGGGCCACAGAGTCTTGCCCAACGACTCCTTGTTCTAACACAATATAGTTGCCCGGACTGGGAATTGAACCCCACATGGCGTGATGGCTCACTGGTGGTGTTCTTTTGTGCCACACCAACCTTCCTAAAAATTCTACCATTTTGGTCATATATAAACAATGTCTGTTTAAGGGGCAGCTGTGGCCTGGTGCTTAGGGAACCAGCCTCGTGACTGGAAGGTTGCCAGTTTTAATCCCCGAACTGGGCATGTCTCCCCAACTGCTCCCCAGGCACCGTGGATAGGGCTGCCCACTGCTCTGGGCATGTGAGCTCACTGCCCTTTAGTGTGTGAATTCACTAATGTGTGCATCACTGTGTGTGGATGGTTTAATGTGGAGAACAAATTGCAGCACTGTTACCTTAGAGAAGCTGATTTAAGGAAAAAAACAGGTCTCTTAATTTTTTCCAGAGCTGTATAAAAGGCATTGGCTGAACTTACAAAATGTGATGGCATTAGTTGACTTTAATACAGTGTGTTACTTGAAGCTGTGTACTGTCTTTGCTCACTTACGGGGAAGTGCGAAATAGTTTCCTGAATAAACAAAATCACAAACAATAAATCCAAAAGCTGATGTAATGTAGGATAAATTAGGGATAAACATTTTCCTTTTTTTTTTTTTTTACTAAAAATATTACTGACAAATGTGGTCAACTACCAGAAGTTCAATGTAATTGTTTTGTTGTGTTTAACCTTTAATCTGTAGAGAGCTGAATCTCATGGACTCCCTCCCACTCCCCATGTCCATGTAAGTGTTTTCCTGTCTAATCGCATGAGCACTGATGAATTCTTCCACTTGTTGTTCTACATCCCTAGTAGCAAATCCACAGTGCATACTGGAGTCCAGTTTATCAGTGGGGATACTAACACTAATGATTTTGCTGCTCTATAAACATGGTCCCTATTTATAATAACTAACTATGAATAACCTTTACCCTGCAGACAAAGGTTAGACAGTATAGTCCAGGGCAGTAATAAAACACTGATAATTGCATTTTATTATGGTTTGCAAAAAATAAAAATAAACAGATTTCCAGTCAATCATATTATTAATCAACTGTATTATCTCTGTACCAAACATTACTTTTGGTTTTACTGATTTGCTTCCAGTTAAATCTCAGTGTATCTTCTATTGCACAGATGGGAGCCTGTTTCTCTAAAGTCTTCAACGGCTGCCCACTAAAAATCTATTGTGCCGTGACATGGGTTTTTCCAAAGACTAGAGGTGAGGATTCATTCGTTTTTTTATTCAGGGAACTTTTATTGTATTCTTTTTAGTTTGGTCATTTTTAAATATAATATAAAAAAAAAACCTCTATTCTGATATTATCTAGATCAATACCTGATTTTGGGAGCAGAGGAAGGGGTCTACACACTCAACCTGAATGAGCTTCATGAGGACACTTTGGAAAAGGTTTTTCTTCTAGATGCCCAATGATGCTTTACAATCAGTGTTCTTCACAATAACACTCAAACACTCAACCAACACATAGTGGCAAGAAGTGTCTCTCTACCAGAAACAGCCATCCACCTGGAGGACTGCATCAAGCAGTGGGGGAGGGGTTCACCCACGAGAGAGTGCCAATGCATATATGGGCATACAGACATACATTCACTCACACACATAAACACTCATTCTCACACCAGGACAATTTAGAGTAGCCAATTCACATTATCCATATTTTTGGAATGTGGGAGGAAAGGAGAGTCCTCCAGAAGAAATCCACACAAACCCCCCAGTGCTGGGAGATGAACGTGCTTACCACCAAGTCACCATGCCATTTTGTTTTATGTAGTATGTTATTGTATCATGCTGCTTTTCTAATAACACTGTATTAATATTGGCATACAGGCAGGTAAAACTCTGTTTCTGTGTAATTGTAATATAAAGTTACACAGGAATCCCACTGTTTTCATTTTGAATCTCTTTCCTCTTTTTAGTTGCTTCCACAGAGATGTACCTGGCTATACGTGATGAACAATGTCCTCATGTCTGTCTCTGGTGTGTAAGAGTCTTTTTCACCGTTTACAGTTGACTTTTTTCTGCCAGTATAAATTAAGAAGCAACAGATTTTACACTTTTCATTTGCTTGCTAACTCTGCTTTAATTGTCTTTTTCTCAGGGAAATCATCTCAGCTTTACTCTCATAGTCTGATAGCTCTGTTTGAGCAACGTGGGCACTTGCAGAAGAAGCAGAGTCACTTATCCCTCAGCAGCAATCGCTTCACTGAGAAGATCATTCACAGGTCAACACTCATTCTCAAATGGACATCCGTTACACATCTGTTAAAGCTGCCAAAGAATACATTTGTTCAATATCTTGTCTTTGATATATACATATGAAATATGCATTTTGTGAAAATTAAACACTGATTTTCCTTAAATGGAAAACAGGTGAAAACAATATTCTGCTTCTCCTGGCATGTTTCCATCACCACAGGAGCCGCATAGCATAGAACACTGTACAATAGCATAGCGTTTGCACTGTAACAGAACATTGTAAGTATTTTTTGTAATTATTCCTGAGTGTTATTGTATGGTGTTGCTTCAGTGTCCTCTCAGCATCTTGCGTGGTAGCAGAGTCTGGTGGTGATGTTCTGCTCTGCAGTATTACAAGTATCAGCAACTCCATAGTCTCCTGAAATGGCTGTTGCATTTCACCACACTGCAGCTGTAGATGTAGAAAGGCTTTTTCTAGTGGGCTGAGTGTATGAACAGTTTAAGGCCTTAACTTAAATAAACATAACCAAAATAGTTGCTAAACAGTTTTGGTGTCTTGAAACTGGCCCATTCTACAGCTACGTAGAATAGGTTATGCTGGATGCAGCTGCCCATTGACCTCTATTGTGGGTGAGTTTAGAGCGAACATTTTTTTTTCTTTTGTTACATGCCACAGATTCAGCTTGTTAAGAGCTGTTAAAACCAACATGATTCCTTGAAGGAATCGGAACAATGCTATCTTTGTGCTTTATAGGAAGTTTGCTGTGTCGCTGAAGATTCCAGACACTAAAGGCTGTCGGATGTGCAGTGTGGGTAAGGATATTCTCTGTACTTCCTCATGCAGATATGTTATGAAACCATTCAGAATGATTTTTTTTTTGAAAAAAAATGTTTTAAATTAAAACAATAGACAATTGTGTTGTGTTGCCTTTTCACCAGCTCGAAACCCGTACACTGACAGCACGTTCCTGTGTGCGGCTGTGCCCTCTGGGCTTGTTTTGCTGCTGTGGTACGAACCCCTACAGAAATTCATGCACCTTAAGGTAATTCCAAACTCACAGATAAGTTCTATTGCCTTCACTGACTCTGTCAAACCTCAGAGACATTGGATGGATTATATTTTTTTAAATAAACAAGAACTTCTCTGACAAATTGCATTATTAATAAATTGATAGGCATAAATGTAAAAGCATAGTTTGACATTTTCATGATATTACAGTTTAGCAGTAATACACGATTAACCTTTACAACCCTAGGATAATTTTCTAGGATGTTTTAGTAGTTTGCCGTACTTTTATTCACCAGAACAGATAAAGTGTTTATAGGATATAGTCACATGTTAGACTGTTATTTTCAGGACATCCTAGGCCACTCTAGTCTTCATTTGAGTTGTAAAAATCAGTAGAATTTAAATATTTAGAATATATTCTAGATATAAATATAGAAATGCTTTTGGGAGTTGATCATTCAGAGTGTTTTTGAGCTGAGATACAAGTTTGGTTCATTTTGATTAATTCTTTGTAATGCTTAGATTGACAAGGATATTTGTAATATTAAGAAAAATAAGGTACTGGATAAAGTAAAATACATTTAAAAAACACCCTGAATATCTTTATATTTGAGTACCTTTATTTTTTTTGTTATTTATGTATTTATTTGTAGTATTCCTTCTCAGGACTTTTGTTATTGAAATTTGAACAAAGAATAAGCAGAGTGAGCAAAGAAAGAGAGCAGACTCTCCCCTCTGTTTTGTCTCTATAACTTAATATCTGGATCAGTGATGTAATTAGCCTTGCCCCCTTTTGATGATCAAGATGAGTCTACATGCAGGTGGAGCATGTCATCATGGACAGAGCAGTAAACAAGCACTGGAATACTCCTTCGACATTTAAACTGGGATTTAATTCTGTTGAAAATGAGTGAATTTGAGATGTTTTCTGAGCTGAGTTACTCACTGATAATTCATCACACATAGTTTATGATACAAGTAACTCTAAATAAAATCAATACTGTGAAAAAGTTTTTTGATGATTTAATTGAAAAATTAAACTCATTTCATTTTTATTACATTAAAATTGATATATTTCCAGCTTTTTTGTTTTAAAGTTGTTAGTGTGATTAGTAATCTTAACAGTATTTTTTGGTTTTGGATTCTGGATTTCTGGTTTTCATGAGATATAAGCCATACTGATCAACTGTAAAACAAAAGGCTTGAATTGTCACTTTTTATGTATAATTAATATAAAATGGGAAAGTTTACCTTTTGGAATGAGATTTTCAGCATGAATTGAGCAATTTAATGATTCATTTTTACAGATGCACTAGTATGTGCTTCATGTTTGTAAGCTACTCTGATTCTGAGATATGAAGCCTAGAAAACAGCATGTAACTGGCTGCAAAGTGTGGATCTCAGGTTCTAAGAGGTGGCACGATGATGTGAAAACATTTTTAATATGTTAATACTTCTTGTATAGCATTAACATATTGTATTGACAAACCCATTCAGCTTTCCT
Organism: Acestrorhynchus altus; assembly: GCA_034509495.1. Taxonomy (NCBI): domain Eukaryota; kingdom Metazoa; phylum Chordata; class Actinopteri; order Characiformes; family Acestrorhynchidae; genus Acestrorhynchus; species Acestrorhynchus altus. The sequence goes on from CM067524.1 coordinate 15,057,076, forward strand.
TAATCATTCATTTTTTAAAGATTATTTTAATGACACGGGACCAACAGCAGCAACATACCTTTGTGTTTTTCTCTGTGTGCAACAACCTAAACAAATAAATAAAATGATGTGCAACTCTAATGCAACAACTGTAATCCAGATAAACCACTGACTAGTGGATTGAATACTGATCCACTGAATACAACCCACTGTTCTGACGTATGGTTTTCTATGTCTTTTATATAGCATATAGCTGTCAGCCTGCCTGACCCTCTGTCCATCTTTGAGCTGCTGGTTTTAGTGACAGACGAGCTCCCTCAGCTCTGTGTTGGGGTGCGGGAATGCAGGCCAAAAAAAGATGAAGTTCAGATAGAGCAGAAGCTGAAATTTGACATAATCCACCTTAATGGCGCTCCAAATTCTCCACCAGGTAACAAAAATTTCACTTTTGTCTTCACTTTTGTAAATTTGTAAGTCTTCAATTGATTCATTTTTCATTTAATAAGTGTGTGTGTGTGTGTGTGTGTGTGTGTGTGTGTGTGTGTGTGTGTGTGTGTGTGTGTGTGTGTGTCTGTCTATAGACACTGAACGTATAAGAGCAGTGCAGGTAACACAACTGGACAGAGATACAGTTCTGATTGCACTAGAAAGTAAGTACTGTATACCAAGCACTATTAAATGTTCACATAATACACTGTGTCACGTTGTAAATTATGAAGATCTTCACTGTTATGTCTGTAATTTTAGAATCAGTGCAGATTGTGAATCTTCAGGGTGTCCCTAGCAAGGAGTTGGCTTCGGAACTGGACTTTGAATTCCCTATTGAGACTTTAGGTAAGAAATTCAACAGAATTCAACTTTGATTATATTTAATATATATTTAATTGAATTTTCCATATACAGAACATAAGATGCTCAGACAAGACATGACATGAATAATATCAATAATAGCATATATAATAAATGACAAGGTTACTTGAAGACATGAAAGTTAAGAATCCATATATCAGTGAAGATGACAATGTCCAATATGCTAGGGGTCCCAGACTTTATAGAGGGAGTCCACTGAGCATGGTGCATACATGCAGATTTGTTTTACTTATTTATTTGGGAATAGACTCAGTTATAAGATTGGGCCATTGTTTTTTGATCCTTATTACGAAAGTGCAAAATGTAATTCCGGGCTGCAGAGGTCAGAAGATTGAAGATTCTTGTGCTCAGTATTTACAATATAGACATCTGAAAAGGAGCCAGCTAAATTAAAAATTTTATTGAACATTTAGTGACTAAACACTGTTCCATTAAACTGCATGTGTTTGTGTATCGGTCCACATTTTAACTCTGAAATAACGTAAATATTCATTTCATTGATGGCAGCTATGGAACAATAAAGTGTTAAGTAAATACCTCAATAATAAACCCTAAATATTAGGTGTTACCTTTGGTTTTTGTTTAGTAGAATGTTACATGTTACATTAACTATATGTTACAATTTTGGTTCCTAGAACAACATCTGTCCTGTTATCAGGACATGTCTTTTATTTTCACAATCAAATATGGGCTTTTCACATTTGCTAAGCATATTTCAAAAAGTAATACAAATAATGTGCTTTGCTTATTGTATGTTTAGTATTGGGAAAGTTACGTAAGATGTTTCTATAATGTTTCTGCCTGACTGGGAACATTGTTTAAAATGTTTTAATGTGTGACATAACATTTTAAAAGCAATGCTACTAATCTGTCTTGTCACATGTGTTCAGAACATTCCTAGAACATTATTTCTGTAATGTTATAGGCTAACCTTTCTGGACCCTTTAAAAAACACTGTTGAACATTCCTATAAAGTTATTTGCTACCTGTGATGTATCAAGCACTCTAATGAATATTGCCTTGAACATGTTTATGTTTTATTGTTTATTTACAGTTTGTTTACAGGACAGCATTTTAGCCTTCTGGAAACATGGACTGAAAGGATGTAGTCTATATGACTGTGAGGTATTTCTTTTTTCAGTGCTTCAGACTTTTGTGAAGGAATAGCTGTGTGGTATTTGCATATACCTGTCATTTTCTCCAGGTGTATTTGTACATGTAGTGTTTGTTTAATAAATATAAACACTATGGCCAAAAGTTTCTTCAGTCCAAACTGGTCAAAGCTGTATGGTACTCACTTTGTGCACAGACTTACAGTCCTGTTTCCAAAAAGATGGATGATTATAATTGATGGAAAATATATTTGTACTCTTCACTGGACGTAAGGGGCCAAACCCTGAGAAATAGCTCCTGACTGTTATCTCTCCTCTGTAAAACTTGTTGGCATTATGCCGTTCTTCTAGAGTCAGCCACTCAATTCTGGAAGAATTAACAAGAACTTCAAAAAAATTTTGAAGACTCAAACTCAAATTTGTCAATCAAGACTGCCAGATAGGGATGAGTAAAAATGCATTTCTAATGCTCCAGTAATGTTGTTTTGTCTAGCTCCAGATTATCCTTAGCATTACACATAGTGATCATACACTCTTAAAATGCAAACTGGTTTAAATGGTTCTTTGAGTGATGCTATAGAAGACCCCCTTTTGGTTCCATGAAGAACCTCATTTGTAATAATGATGTGCGGGTTTGATCTTTTAAACGTCTAAAAACATCTGGCGTACAGATTCTGTAGTAATTAATTATTATTAATTTATTATTATTTATTTTTTTCTGCTCTGTTTATGAGACCATTGACACAGAGCATAACTGCTTCCAGGAGCAGCTGGGAACTCCTAGAAGTAGTGATTGATACTATGAAATTTTATACAATGTACGCTTCTTTCACCTGCCCTGATGTTTAACAATTTAACAGTAAATGCAGTTGATCAGCTCTAACAGGACTGCAAATTGAGGGACTGGGGATGTAAAGGTTGCATCCTATGAAAATGACATGTTTAAAGTCATTGAGCTCTTTTTGCAACACATTCTGTTGCAAGACATGAAAATGGAGACTGCATGGCAATTTTCTATGCATGTGGCTAAAAGGAATGAGGAGGAATGTCTATGTCATGCTAAATATAAATATCCACAAATATGTTTTTACAGACAACACAAGAAATCACAGATGAAACTAGAGTGTTTCGAGTTTTAGGAACAAACAGGTAATTCAGTACTTATTCCATAGAAACCTCTCCATATGTCACTGTCGATTTTAAATCCATAAATCAACCAATATATGACTTTTCTTTTCCAGAGACATTATTCTGCAGAGCACCCCAACAGAAAACCCATCAGCCACCAGCAATTTATACATTCTGACTGGTCATGAGAGCAGCTACTGACAGAAAGAGGCTGAATGATCGTGAAAGAGATAAATATGGATGTATAAGCATCCAGAGACCCTCCATTGACCAGGAGATATATAGGGCCCATCAGCCACCATCCATAAAGATAATACATAATACAAATAATGCAGCTTCATTTTTTCCTGCCTCATAACTCTTCAGCAACATCCTGTGCGAGACGTGGACGCTACACCTGGAATGAATTCTGTGGTACATATTAGAAGAGTACTCAAAGACTGCCCTGAGTATCACCAAATACAATCTACACTATCTACTGTCTGATTGTATTTGTTTCCCAAGGACTGTGTGTGTATGTGTGTGTATATATTCCTTGATGACTAAATTTGCATAATGATATCATCTCTTAACCATAATGAGGATTGTCCTGCCCCAAGCTATCTCAGCCCTGACAAATAAAAAATATTTAATTTTCCCCAAGGCTGTTACTACTCACATTTCTCTTTGCATACCCAAACTCATTCACATGTTCAGTTGATTTTGATCATATTATATATATATATATATATATATATAGCACATTACACATCTGTGACCGTTGCCATTTTGACTGGTGTAAAATCAGAGACAAGAAGGTTTTATAAAAATTATTCAAAAAATAAGCTCCTCAGACAAAGAAATGTAGTCAGAAGCAGCAGTCTCAATCGTGGTGGAAACTTTTAGTTGAACTGCTGTTCTGCTCTGAGAGCCCTGTTGCCAGAGGTGGGTACAACAAACAACTGAGTACAAGTAAAGATACTTATTTAAATTATTAAATCAAACTTATTTGTGTATCACTTTTTACAACTGATGTCACAAAACAGTTTTACAGAAATCAATAAATAAATCAATAATACAAAACAAAGGACAAAGCCATAAACAACCCAGTGAGCAAGCCAAAAGGTAAGGAAAAACAAAACCTTGGGAGGAACAAGGCCATGAGGGGAGACCCATCCTCCTCTGGTCAAACTACTCATACATTGATAACAGGACACTGGACCACCTCATGTTGGCTGTAATACTCCAGCGTACTGAAGTAATGATGATAGTTTGACGATGGATATAGTAGTAACAGTGACATAATTAGGATCCATGTAACTTTCTACATTGTTGGTGATGCAGGTGGGCAAGAAGTCCAAGGCAGAGAGGGAAACTGGTCCAGCTCAGCTGGAAGGTGGGTAGCCATTATTATTCTCATTATGAAGTGGTGGCAGAGGAGCTTGCTTAAGTAATAAGGTACTTAGTTTAAAGGCTATTTGAATAGTGAGTTACTTCTCAGCACACTTACAGAGCTGCCCATGAAGTCTGAACATAAATTCTGGAGTGGATGTTTACTTTCATGGGTTGAATTAAACATTATTTACTCCATTAATACCCACCTCTTCCTGCAGTCTAGAGCCTTGTAGCAGAGAGTCCTGTAGAGGAGAGAAAGAATAGGAAGCTGAGTGAGTGGAGCTTGTGTGCAAAATCACTACATGACAATGGTTCTGGTGGCAGTGCTACAGGCAGAACAGTCACCACCGATTGAAAATAATAAAAATTAAATTAAACTGTTAAAATGACCAATGATTGAAGTTTTAGAAATAAGAATCTTCTCCTTTGAGCTTATATGTACGTATTCATGCATTGCATGAAAGGTGTGCAATTCAGTTTGAGATATTGTTTTTCTCTGGTTGTTTATTAGGCATTACAGTAATTGGCAAGCATCACTAGGGAGTGCACAAGACACTGTCACATGAAAAGGTCACGGTGCTCTCCATTCTGGCATGCAGTGACATGCTAGCTGGTTAGTTTTCCAGACAGTTTGTTCTGGCTCAATGGTAGAGCGGCATTTGGAACTACTTTTGAGTAGTGATTGTACACTCGAGTGAAAAGGAGGAGGAAGCGAAAATGTTCTTGTGATTATTTGATTCCAAAAGGTGGATTTCTGGCAGCCTCTTTATGAAACTAAAGTCTTATCATTGGGACACGAAGATTTGTTTCCTTCATTTAAAAAAGAAACAGATTGGTTTAGATTGATTGATACACAGATTCCACATTAAATAAAAAAGCTATGCTAAGCTAAGCTAAGTTGCTTCTTGTTGCTAATTTTGTGGCTCTGGGAACCAAATTTCTTTCAGTTCAAGCTTTTTCACTCTTTCCAGATTATCTCAAACATACTTTAAATTAAGTAAACATAAGTACAATAAGATGGCACTGTTCAGGGAATTGTTCAATTTTTTCATTTGGCATATTCTTGGTTACCTTTGATAATGTACTGTATGTCACATCTTTAACATTTGGTTGCTCTATGCCTGTAGAAGTAAGAGAACTACTACTACTACTGCCACTACTGTTACTACTCCTACTACTACTACTACTACTGTTACTACTACTGCTACTACTACTACTGCTACTACTGTTACTACTACTACTACTGTTACTACTACTACTACTACTACTACTACTACTACTGTTACTACTACTGCTACTACTACTACTGCTACTGTTACTACTACTGCTACTACTACTACTGCCACTACTGTTACTACTCCTACTACTGTTACTACTACTACTACTACTACTACTGCTACTGTTACTACTACTGCTACTACTGTTACTACTCCTACTACTGTTACTATTACTACTACTACTACTACTACTACTACTACTGTTACTACTACTGCTACTACTACTACTACTACTACTGTTACTACTACTGCTACTACTACTACTACTTCTACTGTTACTACTCCTACTACTGTTACTACTATTACTACTACTACTGTTACTACTACTGCTACTACTATTACTACTCCTACTACTGTTACTACTACTACTACTGTTACTACTACTACTACTACTGTTACTACTACTACTACTACTACTACTAATAATAATAATAATAATAATAATAATAATAATAATAATAATAACAGATGCAACTATTGCATTAATTGCAACAGAATTTGAAAACTGCACCTCAGAGTCTGGGATCACCCATCCCGGCACTCTGATAAAGTGATGCTATAAAAAAAACCATAACATTTAATTGCTGCATATTATTGAATCATTTAATGAAACTATGTGGCAGTTTACACATATGAATCCCACTTCAAACGCTACTACATGGCACAGACACAGTCTTCAGTACTGTTGTCTTCTACCGATCTTTCAGCAGAGACAAACAAAAGTGAAAAGGACACCACTTTACTACTTCTGAAATGCAATGGGTCAATGTGTGCATTTGTGATTGCTGTTGCACTTTATTACAGTATATTGTATAGTTTTGTTTTAAAATATCTCTTTTTCTTCTTTACTTAAGTGACTAGAGTGCTTAACCACTGTGACCACACCTTTAGATCAACATAGTCCAGAGGAACCTAAATCTAAATCTAATTCTCATTTCTAAATTGATTTATGGCCATCATCTGTCATTATATGCAGTTATATCCTACAAAGAGGATGGCATCTCCCACTTCTTGCCAGACTGTTGATGCACCACTAATGTTCTCTGTCACATCCTTGAGCTTTATCTCTTAGTGTAAAGAGTAATCAGGGAAGTGGCTGCAACTGTGAACAGCTCACATGACATTTATTTACAGATTCCACTCCACTCACTTATGCTGCTGTGTACACATAACTCTGAACAAACATCATTTAGTATTTCCTTCTAGATTTTAATCTCTCGATTCCTACATGAGGTAATCAGCTGCTTTGGGGTGTTTTATATCTCCTCTTTCATTAGTTACTTAATCTGGACCTTTTATACAGACCAAATAAAATTATTCTTTAGCACTTTTACAACTGATTTGGTCACAAAGCAGCATTCAAAAAGTAGAAATCAAAAATAAGATCAACAACATATGAAACAAAGGATAAAGACAGAAACCACACACCCCCCCTCTCCCCAGTCAAACTACTCCTCTGGTCAAACTACTCATACATACATTGATAAGGGGACACTGGACCACTCAGTGTTTGCTGTAATGCTCAGGAATTCTGAAGTAATGATAGTTTGATGCTGGATATAATAGTAACAGTGGCAGAAAATTAGGGGCGCTAAATTTCTACACAATTGGTGATGGCAAGTGGGCAACTAGTCCACTTGTCTACGCCCATCCTTCTGGCCCAGAGCCATTCATTAGTTCTGGTTTTCTAATTGAGCGTTCTACTTTTTCAACCCTTTCGAATGTTCTATATTTCTGTCTAAATTTGATCTAAAAGTCCAAGGACCAAACCAAATATTTATTGAGCAAAAGTATGCAATATTATATGAGTCCTAAAAGTAGACAAATAAGAAAAACAAATAAAATCAGCTTAAGCACATTATTTGAAGGTGTAACAAAAGGTACTCTGTCCTGATCCGGACAGAATCAACCATAACCATAATAGTCCTTGAGGTCACAAAGGAACCCAAGAAAACTGCTAAGCATCTAAAGGCTTTTCTCACATTGTTAATGTTCAAGGATCCACCATCAAGTGAACGCTGAACCACAATTGTGTGCATGGTAGGGTTGCAACAAGAAAGCTACTGCCCTCTAAAAAGAACATTGCTGCTGGTCTACAGTTTTCTAATGATAACATGGATGAGCCAGAATTCTACACTGAAGCAATGTTTTACAAGTAAGTCAAAATATAGATATTTTTGGTTTAATGAATAGCAATATTTTTTTTAGAAAGGAAAACACCATTTCAACACAAAAATCTTATCCATTTTGTTAAATCTGGTGGTAATAGCATTATGATTGGGCCTGTTTTGCTGCATCTGGGCCAGTACATCCTGCCATCATTAAGGTCAAAATGTCAGGACATCTGTCGATGAGGTGAATGCCAAAAGAATGTGGGTCATGCTGAAATACAATGACCCTAAACACACAAGTCATTCTTGGAAAGAATGGTAAGAGAAGAATAAAGTTTTGGAATGTCAAAGTTATTAAGACCTTAATCCATTATAAATGTTGTGGAGGTTTATTGGATGAAACCCACCAACATACAGTTGAAACAGCATTGGGCTAAAAATCCTCCAGTCAATGTGCAGGACTAATCACTAATCACAGTCACTGGAAATGTTAGCTGCAGTTATTACAGCACAAAGAGGTCACAGCTGATACTGAAAGCAAAGGTTTGTATAATTTTCTATGTAATTAAGTAGTAAACATATCTACTTTAGGACCTGCGTGAAAATATGATAAACTTTTAGGTCCACTATTAAGAATCTAGTAAGGACTTCAACAAAACCATGCACTGGTACACACGGAGCAGACCATGTAGTTTAACAAGAAAAACCAGAATGCACTGACCATAAATCATTTTTGATCAAGGAACTACATCTTATCATATCTGACCTCATACCATACCATGTCTCATATCTCCTATCTCAAAACTCTTTTGTACCCCCAATCTTACATCAAGGCAAGTGGTTTTTACAGAATGAGGGTAGAATTGACACTGTGCCAAAAGTGAGCTGTATGTGATTACTCACAGACAGTTGGAGTGTGATTCAAACTAAGCTTGTGATAGCTATGGCCAATTGTAGGGAACTCATTACATCGGACAATAGAAAAATGGTTTCAGTGCATGTTCTGTTCCTTCAATGCACTGTTGTTGAATTCCTTGTTAGTGATAATGTTGCAGCTGTAGAAGTGCATTGTATGACAACCCCACACACAAATGCAACAAGACAACACACGTCTCCATATGTCTGATCAGACACAAAATGCAAAAATAGGAGCTACCATCAGCCCTGACCTAGCACTGTCAGACTATCACTTGTTCGCTCCACTGAAGGACAGCATGCAGGGTATGAAGTTTGACCATGATGACCAGGTCAAGAAAGATGTTCGCAAGTGGTTACCCTGCGCTGGAACATGGAGTGAGATTATGATTTTCCAGAGGTAGATTTTGAAGCTACCAGTAGAATGGTTCTGGCGATTGTGTGGAAAAGTAGCCATATGTTCAAACGTATGTTTACCACATGCGATATTTTAAAAAATGTTATTGTTACTTGACTTCATGCAGTATTGTTTTGGTACATGCCTCATATATATTATTTGTGAATATATAATCATTTTAATAGATTGGTTCAGATTTTAAATAACTATAATTTTATAAATCATATTCTCTGTTAGCAGCCCTGAATTTAGTTAAATGCAGAGCCTGTATCCCTACCCAAATCAGAAATGTGTGTCAATACCCACAGACAGGGCTTACTAGATAAGCCGTTGTCCTTAGAAAGTTGAACATGGTGTTTGTGCCTTGTTACACACAGCAAGCAAACACAGGAACTGCGGCATTACTGCATTAAATGACAAGCTGAAGTCCAAAAACAGAAATCTAGCATAGGTTCCAGGACTGTGGAGATGCTGTAGCATGAAGTGCTGAGGTGTTTTCTATGGAGCTGATGATGTAGAGATGATAAAAGCTATCACTTATAATAGAATAGAATGACTTTTATTATCACTATTATTATTATTATTATTATTATTATTATTATTATTATTATTATTATTATTATTATTATTATTATTATCACCTTTCACAGTGAAAACGTGCTGTAAAATAAATGCAAAATGACATATATTTGAGGCTCACAATTACAAATATACAGATATTGCAGAGTAATGGATTTTGACAGTGTTGTCAATATTAAATATTACACAGTAAATTGGGTAAAAGTCCAGGGAGTGGGGAGGTTAGACTCTAAATCAGTGCATGTGTGAGTTCAGAGTGATGATGGCTTTCGGGGAAAAAATGCACCTATAGCACTTCCCTGAGGGCAGCAAGTTAAACAGTTCAAAGCCAGGGTGAGAGCTGCCTTGCTGATGTTTCTTGCTCTGTTGAGGCAGTGTGAGGTGTACATGTCTATCAGGGAGGGGAGAGAATAGCAACTGATCTGTGTTACTACTCTCTGAAGCCTCTCCCTGTCTGCAGCTGCCATTCCATATTGTAGTACAGTACATCAGCAGGCTCTCGATGTACAAGTGATAGAAAGTCAGCAGCAAGTTGGAGTCCAGTTTGTGCTTCCTAAGGACTCTCAGGAAGTATAGCTGCTGCTGAGTTTTCTTAATGACCGCTGTGTTGTTCTCTTTGCAGTTAGTGTCAGCAGAAATGAGGATGCAGAAAAACCGGAAAGTGTGGTCCCCCCTCCTGATGTAAAGGGGAGCTTGGTCTGTACTGTGCTTCCTGAAGTCGACAGTGATCTCCTTCGTTTTTTTTGGTGTTCAGAGCTAGTCAGCTTCAGGGCCGTATAAAAGAATATGTATTTCTTAAAAACATTTTTCAGAAGTTTGTAGGTTCTGACATCTATTGTATGCATTATTGGCAGTTTTTCTGTGGCTGGGAGATTGAATGCCATTAATAACTGGAGGGTCCTTCAATCTGCCAGAAAGAGAAAACTATCTGTTATCAAAATTATGAAAATAAAAAGCTGAGAAAAATCCTACCTGGTGTGGTTGGAATTTTTTTTGGAGGCATTATTTCCTTACTATTTTGCACAACTAAAAATAGCCTACAAGTATTTTTAAATAACTTTTTATTCAAACATAAAGCAGTGTCATTTAAACACCAAATATCTCATATTCATAACTTTCCTGTAGAATTTTCCAGCCAACATATACCTCACAATCTTCACATATGCATTCACTTTATGCATAAAATAAATTAAATGACTTGCATGCCATGTCTGCAATTCAACTACTCTCTCTGCTGCAAAGATTGAAAGTGTGGGGGATCTCCTCTGTCCTTTCTTGAGTGCCTCTTGAACTTTCCACCTCTTTCCACTTCCATCATAAATTCCAGAATATTGTTGGTCATTGTTGTATTTCTACATTTTGTAAACATTCAGGACTATATTGAAAATTCTGCTACTGGTTTGAGGCTAAGAGTTAGTAACATTTTCTCACATTATGGCACTGTTTGTCATAAAGAAACCAATAAAAATACATTTTCTGTTCTGAAAGTTTGAGTATGAGTCTACCTGAATTGGGTTTGCATCATACCTGCACAAAGAATTGTTGGTAGATATGTTTTGGAGCATGCCAATAATTAGTAGCATTCTATTACATACAACATAATATGGCACACCTTGAATAAGAACACCAATTGCCTGTGGTCCATAACAGGCCACCCATAGCAAAAGAAATAATTACTCAATTAATTTAGATCCTCAAACTTTATTATCATTTCTTACTCCAGTCGATTCTTCCTTGTTCTCTGCATTGTTTCATCAAAAGATACAGGTTTGAAACACATTGGTATGCTTTGATAGCCCACCTTTAGAGTAAATATCTTAGATGGCACTAGGGGGAGTTCGCCCAGGACAGACTGCCATTCTATATCTGCACATACAGACATGCACTCATTTACACACACACAACAATTCACACACCAGGGCAATTTAACCAAGGTGGGGAACCCGGGCCCTCAGCCACTACCACTACTAGTTTTATCTCAGAGCAATTTTATTCAGGATACACATCAAAGAACAGTTGGTGTAGATAAAGCAATTCAAAGCAAAGCATTCGAATATTTGCTTTAATAGTGGAGTCCAATAGCACATGTAGGAAAACCCTGAGGAAACAATGAATGATGTGTAATACGCTGACAACAGACAGGATAATCATCAGAGGTCAACAATTACAGATGACAATCAAATAACTGCACCCTCTCTGTGATGACATTATAAAATGACCTTATGAAAAAACAGGGGTGTTTTTATAGTTTACAGTTCATTGTAAAAGTCACTATTGTGGGTTATTAGCTATATAGTACAAAATATAACATTGTATTGAATGCTTCAGAAAGGACTATGCATGTCAGAAGCATCCAGTCATTTAGTCTTTGATAGGCAAAACCTTTTAGGGTGACGTCTTGTTAATGGATCTTAATCGAAGAGTAAAGTTGATTTGGACTCCGTGGTTTATCAGCAATCCTTGGAGCTGTAGGGAAACATGGGTATAGCTGTGATATTCAGTACAACGTCACTCTTAACATACTCTATTACATACCCATGCTGTGTACCTTTTTACACACCTTTTTACTGTGTACATTTTATCCACATTTTATGTGAAAGTATATTTAATATTCATCACGTCTTTATCATTAAATTGGTTTATCTTACTCTTATATGCCAGTAATTGATAAATAATGGATTGAGATTGGAGTGAAGGACATAATGACATTGGAATTCTTTTTGAATGTTACCTGTTGGAGGAATATCTGTGAATTGTTAGATGCCATCAGGTCTTTGATTGAAAGAACTTTGAGGCGCATGACCAGCACATTCTCTGTGGAAGATCAACCAAAAATACATTTACCTTTATGCCAGTTTCTTCTATTTTTGTGTATTAGTTACATTTAAATATTTTAGATCAACCAACTTAATTGAATATAAAATGAGAAAACATGCAATGCAGGTATGATGATGACAGGTTTTGAATAAATATTTTTCTTCAGTTGATCACTTGAAAGCTGCATTGTGCGATCACTTGTGTTGACTTTATCTTATATTAACATTTATTGGATGCAACTTTTAATGTGACAAATATGACTGATATTTCCGTGTATCACCTAGAAAAAAATAGTTAAAAAAATGTTCTGACCTGGTAAGGTAGGAGCAGACATTATGTTTATCACTGGTGAGGTAGCAGCAACAGTTGAAGAAGCAGCAGTTGAATGAGCAGCAGTTGAGGAAGCAGCAGTTGAGGGAGCCACAGTTGAGGAAGAAGCAGTCGAAGAAGCAGCAGTTGACGAAGCAGCAGTCGAAGGAGCAGCACTCGAGGGAGCCCTAGTTGAGGAAGCAGCAGTCGAAGGAGCAGCAGTTGAGGAAGCAACAGTAGAGGGAGCTACAGTTGAGGAAGCAGCAGTCGAAGGAGCCGCAGTTGAGGATGCAGCAGTCAAGGGAGCCGCAGTTGAGGATGCAGCAGTCGAAGGAGCCGCAGTTGAGGATGCAGCAGTCGAGGGAGCCGCAGTTGAGGATGCAGCAGTCGAGGGAGCCTCAGTTGAGGATGCAGCAGTCGAGGGAGCCTCAGTTGAGGATGCAGCAGTCGAGGGAGCCGCAGTTGAGGAAATAGCACTCGAGGGAGCCGCAGTTGTGAATGCAGCAGCTGATGGAAGAACAGTTGAAACAGTCGTTAAAAGAGTACTGTTTCTGTACTAGGTCTCTACAGAAGAAAAAAACAGACATGTCTGGTTATTCTCTAAATAAATATATTTATGTTTAGATGATAATCCCAAATTCTCAAATTTAAGATTAAGTATAAACTGCACTGTTGCTCTCAATGGCTGATATATTTCTATTAGTATTAATTAACAGAAATGTTTAGAATAATATTTGAACTTACACAATTATTTATTTTATACTGTTTATACATTATTTGTCCAGATGTTTGTGGACAGTCCTTCTAAAGGATGTATTCAGCTACATTAAGTCACACCCACTGCTGACACACATGTGCCAGTTCACACAATAATTTACTGTTGCTTTAAATCACAAAGCTGAAGTGACTTTGAGCCTTTAAAACTTTGGAGAAGCCAGGAACAAAAAAGATTAGTTCTGACCAGGGCTGGACTGGCAATGTAATTCAGCCCTAGACTTTCATACAGACCAGCCCAGATTTGTTGCCAGGAGTGGTGTTTGGATTAGTTTTATTTTATTGAAGGGGTTTTCTTCTGAGTTTCTTTCTTGGATTGGATTTTTGGATTAGTTATCTTTTTGTTTAATTATTATTAGTACCATACTGACACAGAATGGAGAACAAAGGATCTACTTCTCCATGTTCTCATGTGTAGAGCTCCTGGAGCCATGTAAATCTACTCTATACTCTGTGTCTGCTGTTGTTCCCATTCCTGAAGAACTCCAGAGACTGTTCAGATAATGCAGAGCTGGAGCCAAAACTATAGTGAAGAGTAGATGCTATAAACCCTTACTTCCCTCCATAATCATGGAGAATGTGAACTCTTAGCTGTGAGTATCTGTATTACCTGCTGAGGCAGTTCACAGATTGGCATTGTTTACATACTGCCAGCAGCAGATGCAGAGGTGGCATGCAATGTCATACTGTCCACAAACTGGGAAGTCTTGTGCAAATCAGCTGGTATGGACATTAACAAGATGACAGACTGCATCACAGACACTTTTGTTCCAGTGAAGCAGGTGAAACAACAAACTGTGGATCACCAATGACCTGAAGGAGCTGTTAAACAAGGATGCTGCCATTGAGTTGAATGCGTTTTTTATCAACACCCACCTCCAGTAACTGTAGCCTTACTCCCTCACCACTGCTGCTGTCTTCATACTCCTATTTACACCCCTCCCCCACAGCCATTATCCAATGACCCTTCAAACACCTCTAGAGGTGACAACCAACCAGGTTGAAGAGACAGCTAGAGAAGCTCAAACTGGCTAATGCTAAAGGACCAGATGGAATCAGCCCAAGAGTAGTGAGGGTCAGGATGAGCAGACTCTTCTTTTTAAGGTAGCTTTCAATGTGTGCAGCAAAATGTGCTGTCTTCTTGGATGCACCTCTTGCTGGGGAGGCAAGATCAACGAACTGATCAAGAAGACTGTGTCTGTTCTTGGATGTTCACTGGAGTGTTTATCTATTGATATATCTATCTATATGGTAATTCGGTGTATGATGCAGATCAACCACGAGCATAATAATGATTAACTAATGGTGGTGAGTGTAACATTGTTATAATCACCGTAAATCTTAACCACAACCTTAAAAAAAACACTTACTAGTACACACATATGGACATGGGACAGAACAAGGTGCATCATCCCAATCCCCTAAAAGAAAGAAAGAAAACAAATAGAGACAAAACATGAGAAATGTTTTGAAGTATGTGTGCAGATGGTGATTAATAATTTCATTATGGATCAATGAAAATACAGTCAAGCTGAAATTCATAAAAAAATGTACCTCCAAAATTAAACATTATACATTTTTCCATATTCAGGTAATTATCAGGTTGTGCAGGTGCCCAGCTACTGTAATCGAACGGTGACCCATCTGTCCACACAAATACAAATACCTATAAAAAATATTGTAAAAAAAGCAAATGTTCACAAACTACACAGGAACTGCATGTGTAAGTTTAGGCAGCCTTGATTAAACTTTAGTACCCAATTTGTGAGATGATTTTGTAGGTTTACCATAGTTTATTTGCCAAAAATATTAAAAGTATTTATAGGAGGTAATCAGCTTCTCCATGACAATGTGCACATCAGCCCACTGTGCTGCACACAGGGGAATTTGTCCTCCACATTTCACATGTGATACACACAAACACACTATTGGGCAGTAAGCACACATGCCCGGAACTGTGTCAATGGGGTCCGAGGAGCAGCCGGCTTAAGTGCATTGCTCAAGGACACTCTTCCTCCTGTTCAGGCAATTAAACCAACAACCTTCTAGTCACAAGGCTGGTTCCCTAACCACCAGGACACAGCTGTCCCTTAGGAGACAGTCAGACAGATATTATTTTCAGGAAATCCTTTGCTACTAAAGCTTCATTAAATGTGCATTTTTTCATCTTCATTTGGGTTGTAAAAATGAACAGGATTTAGATATTTGTATGAATTTGACCATGTTGTGATAAGAATTTACTTGTTAGATGTTTTTTTTCTTATAATGACTAAAACACTTTATAATTCAGAAATCCTGTTTGAAATCAACCATCCAGATGATTTTTGATGAATTGTGTGTAATGATTACATTGACAATTATATGTGTAATAATAAGTTATAAAATAAAAATAAAAAAACCTAAAATGTTCTTTATTATTTTTATTATTTATGTATTAGTATAATCCCTTCTCAGGACTTTTATTCTGAAATTTGAACAATGTGTGAGCCAAGAAAGAGAGCAAACAGCCCCTTCCTTCTCATTTCCTTCTGTAACCCAATATCTGAGTCAGTGATGTCTTTAGCTCTGCCCCCTCTCACTAATCAGTTGAATTCTGCATGCAGGTTCAGCATGTACTCATGGACAGAGCTGTTTAGCTGTTTTCCTACGTCAAACAATGCCATGGGTTACAGTGATCTTAAATAACGAAGCCAAGAAAAAGGGCATGTAACTGCTCACAATATGCAGATCTGTGGTTGTTAATTTTCTATGTGACAATAAGTTCACCAGCTCTTCATTTCTTCACAATCTGAATAATAATTACAGTACATTTACTTAATTTTACATATTACTGTAAGAAACTAATTAAATTCTGAAAATGAATAGGAATGGTGTCTAAAAGACAGTTAGGTTTCTGTAACAGTTATTTTTGGCTTATTGTCACTCAAAAATGTTTAATTTGACCAGTTGTTCCTTAAGAATGTATGTCTTGCCATACAAACCTGTTGAACATCAGTGCCACCAATCCATGTTAGTGGGTATGAATTTGTTGCATTGAACACTAAATTCTTAATGAAGGCATACTCTGCACTGCTGTGCACAGACGCAAGGTGTCCTCCCAAAACCACACAGTTTTGCTGAAAGAAATGAAAAAAGCCCAATAAATATATGCTATATAATTTTAACCTTCATTTATTGAAAGCCATTAACATTTAGCAATATACATTTTCAGCAATTACATTTCATAATTTTTCAATCTGAATCTACTTAGCAACCAACATTATTAAGTTTTTCATAGTGTAGAAAGTGAGTGGAAATGTATTAGTGAATAATAATAATAATAATAATAATAATAATAATAATAATAATAATAATAATAATAATAATATAGATATATAATACATTAATATAAAGTAACTTGCTGCAAATCTCAGCATGCAGTTATGTCTTATTACACATATTGTATGAATAGACACTGGGGTTTTAACTTTCAGAGGCTACTTTTGGGTAGAGTAACTCTTCAGTAGATTCATGAAAGAAAAAACTGGACTGCTATGAACTAGAACTTCATTCTTTTTAATGAAAGAACATCATCTTTAGCCATTAGTCCAGGTTCTGACTGGCATCCAATGAGGATCAGGATTGGAGGCTGGTATGGAAACCTCATATAGGCTTATAACTCTGGTTCTTGAACTGGTTTCATTGGGACTTTTTTTTTTTCAACAAATCTTCCCACATTTACACCAGTTTTACAGGAACCAAGGATATGTCATTTAGAAAAATTTAAATTATTGTCTGTGATAACTGGCACTATGTAAACAATGTTTCAGAAAATAAAATTGATACTGAAACTGTACCTCAGCATCACTCCAGTTTGCTGCTGCTGTGATGACCCTAAAACAGCGAGATTCAAACAAGGTCCCATTCTGGCATTCTGCAAGTATAAGTTTAATACAAAAGTTATTTCCTGTATTTATGAACTACAAATCATTGAATCATTGAATGAAACTACAAAGCTGTCTGTACATATGAATCCTGCCATGCAAAATGTGTGGCATGGTAAAGCTACTGGTTCTCAATGCAACATTCCCTTTGAAACCCTTTAGTATTTTTACATTTGCTTGTATGGACCATGCCTGGGATGGCTGCAATAGGCAGGTGAACTCAGTGGACCTTTGGACTTTGAGGTGAGGAGACAGGGAGGAGATGGGTGTGTAGATGTTTGCATCAATATGGAGTGAGAGTGGCGGGCCTAGGGCTGAGTAGGAGGAATTTAGGGAATTGTCCATGTCTCAAAATTCATGATATTCATGATATTTCATAACTGTGAAATGTTTATCACCTAGAAAAAAAACCTTTAAAATGTATTCTGACCTGGTAGTGTTGTAGCCAAGGAAACAGTAGTTTCTGCAGAAGAAAAACATTTGTGAGGACACCATTTCAAAGGTGACTGCCATGTCTGGTTATTCTCCAAATTAATTAATTCCTTTACAGATGTAAATTGCTCAAATTCTCAATTTTATGTGTATGAATGGACAGACAGTACTGAAAAAGAGCCGTATGTATGTTCCCAGTGGTTAGGGCAGCCATAACCTGGTGGTTAGGGAACCAGCCTTGGGACTGGAAGGTTGCTGGTTTGAATCCCGGGAAACTGGCAGGCATTGTCTTAACTCTCCAACTGCTCCCATTGCTCTGTGGATAGGGCTGCCCACTGCTCTGGGCACATGAGTTCACTACCCTCTAGTGTTTGAATTTACTACTGTGTGTGATTGGATAAAATGCAGAGGACAAATTCCACTGTGTACAGTCTATGAGCACTTTTACCTTTACAGATTTCCATGAATATGAATAACAGAAAGTGTTTGTTTGCACAATTATCTGTTTACACACAGAAGTAAAAAAATAATATACTGGACTAATAAAGTGGCTTGTAAATGTACACAGTATTTAAACATCAGTATTCAAGCACCACGCTACCACTTTTTCTGCCACTGAAAAAATATTCTTGATCAGTGATGGTTCTGTAGAGGTCCCAATTGACGGAGTAAAATCAGCTGTTTTAAATGGAGTTTTATCATATATTTTGTAATTCTCTGGTCTATTCTGCCCTACTATGTGTATATCAAATTAGAAAGAAAAAATTGTCTTAAATAAGTAGGAACAATGCTGCCTTCAAATCATTTTATGATGGATATGATCCTACCCTAATCTTAATATTAAGTGTATAAGAATTGACTGCTTGACTTTATCATTTTAAAATTTAATTACTGTCTATTATATTTAGCAATACAGATAAGTGGGCTAATTTTAGTCACACAAATTCATCTCCATTTTTGTCCATTTTTAGTTTTTTTTAGAACCATGTAGCTGTGTACCATGTACACTGTGTAAATAATTCTGGATGAATGGACCAATAGAAAAGCTCTTAAATTACTTTTCATGGCTCTTATTTTTCATTAACTTCCATTCAAAGTTAAAATTATTTTACTCTCTCCTGTAAAGTCACCATTTTGGAGTTGCATGGTTTCCATTGGAAAACAGAGATATACTTAGAAAACTAAGTAACAGATTTATCTTTCTCAATTTTCCCTCTTTCTCACTATTTTGTGATGACCAAACTATATGTAATTAAATTCAACAGCAGATCTGATCTGGCCTGGCAAAAATGACCTCAAAATAACAATGCTTGGAGAATATGGAGAATATCCTCCAAAGCAAGACAAGAAACACATAATGGCAGAATTCACAGACAAGTATTATTTTACGTTATGTTCAAGGAAGTAAAATGAATATATAAACATTATCACTTGATAGCATGCAGAACGGGAAAGGGTCTCTTTGGTGAAAATAGAAAACACAAAATAGTAATGGAATAAATGGTACCAATAGCAACACAAACAGCATTTCACATTTTTGTAATCAGACTAGATCAGATTTTACATAAATAAATATCTAATTTTACAAATTGTATATTCCCTGTACTCCTTATTACACACAGCAAATAAGCACACATCCATAATTAGGGAGACTGCAATCATAAATTAATTAGAATACAATTAGCAAAAGTATCAATGGGAATCATGGTGTGTTTTTGTCAGGAGTAATTATCCAGTGTCGTAATTACATTTGCAAGGTATTGTTTATCTAGACTAAAAAAACAGAAAAACAAACAAATAAAAAAACAACTTACGACTGGCTGTGAAGAGAAGGCTGAGGCCTGTTCGAAAAAGAATTTAATGCATACATGTGGTATATATATATATATATATATATATATATATATATATATATATATATATATATATATATATATATATATATAATGTTAAAATATTTATATATTAAACTTATAAACTTTATGTAAAGCTGAGTAACACAGTGTTTAATCTAGTGGTGAAGCGAAATACAATTAATTAGTTATTCAATTCAATGGTTACTGACCTGAAAACACCAGGAAAAAAAACATGTCAAAAGCTGATCTGGAACGCAGAAAAATCAATAGATTTGGTAAGTACTGGTGCCCTGATAATGTTTAGACCCAGGTCACACAGATTTCCAGTGGGTAGTTTGTAGCTAAAATCAGTTAACTTTCAAATATGCACTTGTCAAAGTGTGTAAAATAATCCACAGGCGCCTTCATATCTAAGGGAGTGAATATTGCCTTATCAAGCCCTAAGCAACCCCATAGCACCAAACTTGGGTACTTCAGGGACTGCCCAAGGTGATGTCAAGGTATATATTGGCTCGGACATCTCAAACCTCTTGGCCCATGGACCCAGAGACCCATAATGAATTCCTATGAATTCCTTTTCAGAATCATACGCTTAAGCAAAATGGGTTCTATTGTACTGAATAAAGGTTATTTGACATAAGAGTAGGGGTACTTATCTATAAAGAACTGTAAGCATTGTGTTTCCTTATATTTCAATAGCAGGCAAAGAACCATTTAATCATTTTTTTTCTTTTAGCTGTCGTTTCTAAATCAATCTAATTCCTAAAGAGCCCTTGTAGAACCCTGTTCTAAAATTTTACCAATGTAGGGGATCTGTTCCAAAGTGTTTAATGCATTGTTTTCAAATGACTATTAGAAATACATTAATAAGATATTTTACTGTTTACTATTATCAGTCTGAGACAGAATTGCATGTGTCTTATATGTGTTTATATGTGTTTTATGACAAAATATTAAGCAGAATGCAAAAACAGTTAGAGGTGGTCTAACCCAGGGGTGAGGAACCAAGGGCTGAAGTCCAGCAAAGTTCAGGTATTTCCCAAACACACTTACTCAACCTGGTTGGAATTTAACATTATAGCCCTGCATTTCCCCATGCACTGGTCTAACCAGTAGTGATCAATAGTGCAGCTGGTTTCTGTCATGCAGCTTTTCTCTACTTCTAGGTCAATGGACCACAGTCTCAGGAAAAAAAATCCCAGCCTATTCACACATCATGCAAATTACAAAACCTTCTCTGCTGCATTTCATAATTTATCATGCACAATGCAATTTTGTTTTACAATATTCATTTAAATCTGTGGAGTGGAGAAAAAAATTTTCCTTATGTAGGCATGAACAGAAATAAAATCACTGTTAATCTTATTAAATTAGACAGTAATCGTTGTAATTCAAAATTCTGAATTCTTACAGTCGTATGCTTAAGAAAATATTTAAGATCTTTTTTTGAGAATACAATCTAGAATAATAACAATGTATCTGAAGCACATCGAAGAAGAATTTCTTTCTTAAGACACTTTTCTGAATCTGACCCTAGAGGTTTGAAGTCACAGCAAAATCCAAATACTTATTTTTAAGTTTGAGATTTTTTTTGGATTTGTTTTTTTTAGACTTGTTGACTACATATACAATCCTGATATACATGCATTTACACAAATCTTTTTTAGAATACCTTTTCATTAAAACCTTTCACTACTTTAATAATGTTGTGTGTGAAAAGTGAAACTGAATGTTTGTCAGTTTGAACAAAAAATTGGAATTGAGCTAGTTTTATTAAAAGGACAGTTGTTCAAAAGTTGCCAGGTAGTACTTTTTAATTTGTTTATTTTCACATTTTGATATAATATATTTAAAAATAAAACCTTAATTTATTGTTGATCGATTATTGTAATTATAAAATAATTGTATCTTAAATTGTATCTTCCTTTGTAGATGTTCTGTGCATTTTTACAGCTCATTCTGATGCTAATTATTTACTGTGTCAACAGATCAAAAACCATCCATATCAATAGACTATCAGCATTCCAAAGCAGCTATGCAGGTCAAATTATGACTGATATATGCTTGTTGAATCAGTCACAGAAGAGGTGGCCATGTAAATAAATACATATGCTTTTATACTGAGTTATTTTCATATTCATATTAACATGGCAATACAACATCTATTTTTGTCCCCCTGATAGGAATTCTAACATTAATTTCTGTTTTTCAGTGATTCAATCTGAGCTGTAATGTGCTGTACTGGGCTCACTTCTGTTTAATTAATGTCTACTAATGTGCTCTTTTAGGTCAGTGATTCATTCCTTGATATCAAATTGTGTACCAAATCAACATATCACACCACCATTGCTATCATGATCAAATCAATCCCATAATAGCAATGCACTCTTGACATTTGAGATCAGTTTTTCTTTCTGATAGTATGTTTAGCAGAATGTAAAGAAACTCAAAAAATGTTTCCTTTTGATTTAATTAAGAGAGGTGTACTTACCTGGCCTGTGTATGTATAGTTGTGCAGTCCGTCTGTTGTTTTCTGTTCAGCACTTCCTCAGTATTGTGATTGTGTTCCACCAAAGAAGGAGGAACACAGCTTAAAAATACAACAGCAACATTTTCGCTGCTTTGCAAACCATTCCGGTAAACCTTGGCTGTGCACACATACACATACCTATCATTTTTTTAAAAAAAATGTAATGTGATAACTGACATAGCTACAAGAATAAGGTGTGGTGTGTCTGCATCTAATAAAGTACGCTGCTTAGTTCTCAGTGGCCAAACTTGAATATCAAAAATGTATTCACAATCACAAATGGCTACAATGATTTAAATATATTGTTAATATAATATGCTATTCTGTAATCAATGGAATTTAAAAGAGATTATCCTGCTTTTATTGGAGTAACTGTCTCTACTGTCCAGGGGTGGCCTTTTACTAGATTTTGAAACAGCATTAGTGAAATCAGGATGTTGGATGACCTCCACCCCACCACATTCCCAACTACCCAACACCCAACAACCAAATGCCATCCCTAAAGTATTAGATAGGGCACAGACTAGATGAGCTGTGTTTGTGCAATTGTGTGTCAGAACACACACTGATAAATCAATAAAAAACAACAACTAAATAAATAAAAACACATCAATGCAGTTAACAGTGTAGTAAGCTCATTTTCACATATGAACATTTGACTTTTGAAGCAGCTTTAGGGAAGCAGTATCTTATATATAATGATATTACTATAATAAACCTTTTATAATTCACATGGTCTATGTTCAGCTTGTAGCCACATTACCTGGAACAGTAATTATAACATTTTCACAACTGATATGCAAAACTACATAGATTTATATGTATAGAAGTTGCACACCATGCTTTACGCTGTGACATCCACTCGCTATGCCACTGACACCAATGTATCAAATGTAATTGTGAGCTATTGCAAAGACAATGTGCAATGTATGTATTTTAAAATACAGTTAACAAAACATTTTGATATACAGCATAAAGGTATTTATAGATAAATATGTTTGGAAATCTTAAAATACACTTAATTTCATTTTTAATACATTGCAAAAATACATTTGATAAATACACTTTGAATATATAGTTTTCATATGAGCTGAATTGAACAGAATATAACTTTCCCAACTTTTCCCAGTTTGCTTAGGATTATTTGGACACCCTGTCCTCTTAAAGTTGTTAAAAATCTATAATAAACTCTATAAGTAAGTCACTTTACATAAAAGTGCTTGCTAATGCAGTAACTGTACATTCATAGGAAACCAACCATAGGTAGTCTTGAGACAGGTGAATTCTTTTTATTTATTTATTTATTTTATTTCTGGCTATATTTCAGAAGAATGCTGTATTGAAACGTGTCCTTGCTGAAGTATAACACAAAAATCTAAATTTATTTTTTTTCTAAATCAGCCCTAACAAAAAGGCCTGATCAGTTAGTTGCAACTGTCTCCAAACCTGAATCTCTGCAAAGTTGCTTTGTGAAAGCATCAATTATGAAAAGGGCTATTTAAATATACTGTGGATGTAGAACCATGATACAGAGGTAACTGGAGTCTGCAATTGTTTTTAAATGTTTTCTTTAAGTGTAAAACTGATATATCCTGTGTGATATCAATAACATTCACATGTCTTATGGAATGTTCTCTAGTCCAATACTGGACCTCTTGGCCTCAATAGTTTGTTTTGTTTTGCAGTTTTATATTCATCAATGTTCACTGTTCTCTCACTACAAAAATCTGTATGCATTATGCAAATGTATCACAAAACAACTGGAAATCCAGTATATTAATAAATATTTCATT
Organism: Acestrorhynchus altus; assembly: GCA_034509495.1. NCBI lineage: Eukaryota > Metazoa > Chordata > Actinopteri > Characiformes > Acestrorhynchidae > Acestrorhynchus > Acestrorhynchus altus. Next base: position 15,081,252 of record CM067524.1, read on the forward strand.
AATCTACAAATAAGTCTGTTTTTATTAAAGACAATTCAGCTGAAGTGGGGTGCATTATATGTGGCAGAAACCTTAGATATATAAAAAATTAACAGCAAACTTTCAAAAATTCACACCAGTTCTAACACATGTAGTTGTAAACTGTTCAGCTTTCATCATAATCAGCCATTTCTTAGTCTTTAAACCAGAAAGACATGTAGGAGGCAAATCGGCTTTGTTAACAATGGCTACATTGTTCATTATGTTCAAATGTTCTTGATGTGTCCCTAATGTGATTCAGATTCATGTAGCTCATAGGAGTCTGGTAGCTTCACTGCAATGACAGCTAGTTTTAGAATATGGGACAATTTATTTACTAATGAAAATGCATCACATTGGTTGTCTGAAGCTATTCTTATAGTTGTTGCCTCTTGTAGGTCAACTTTAATTTCAGTCTCATTTCAGTTGTTTCTGATTTTCCATGAGTCACTTCATGTCCCCAATCATATGTTTATTTAAGCCCAGGTTTGAAATCTGTTTATTACATCAGTCCAAATAAAGGACATGAATTTAAATAAAAAAATAATCAATCAAATTAACCCTTGGAACCCTAACACATAAATTCCTAATCCTCAAATGACATAAACTGCAAATCAATACTGAATAAAAGATCTTACAATTAAAACTAAAAAAGCCTAGCTTGCGGCCCAACTTTCACACAGAGCAGTATTTCCTCATACCCATGAGAAGGAAATGAGGAAACACCCAAAAAAGATATATTGTACAGCCCATAGGGGAATAAAATGCAAGGACATCCAGACATTTGAAATACATTGTGTACATTACATTTCACAGACTAACATGTATATATTGCCAACCTTTTTATCAGTTTTTATTTTTCTCTGTGTTTTGGAACCTGTATTTGCTCTGTACATTGTAAATTTTAGATGAACAGACCAACTGAAATGCTCTAAAATGGCTTTAATTACTCTTATTTTACATTAATTTCCACAAAGTTATGAACATTTTTACCTACTTTTATAAAGTCCCCATTTTGAAGATGCAAGTTTTCATTGGACAGAGATGATATATATGTTACATATGTTTATATGTTTAAAAATTAGGATTTATGAGTTTAAGAAAAGGTCAATATTCATTTTAATATTAATTGTAATATTAGCTTACTTTATTAGAGAAAATACTATTGGCACAGCATTGTCTGATTTCATAAAACAATGCTGTAAATAAAACAAATATTGTAAATGGCTTTTAAAATTGGGTTTAAAGGTCTCCAAATGCATTAAGAACTTCTTAAATCATACAAGCCATCAAGTACACTTTGCGTCCATGATGCGGGCCTACTGACAGTTCAGTACTGAATTAGAAACAACACTGCAGGGGGACAAGCATTTGCTTTATAGTGCCCCAATTCTGGAATAACCTTCCTGCTACTTTTTTGGACTCAGACACACTCTTTGTCTTCAAATCTTGATTGATAACTTTTTTCACGCAGGCTTTTGGTTAACCCAGGCTTTATTTACAGACTGTCTTTCTGCTGTAGCTCTGTGCTACACTGATTGCTGGTTTCTGTTCATTACTGTAGTTCCTACTAAACAACCTCCTTTACAGGCTCTTCATCAGATTATCTATGATTACCTCTCTCTCTCTCTCTCTCTCTCTCTCTCTCTCTCTCTCTCTCTCTCTCTCTCTCTCTGGATATCTATCTATCTATCTATCTATCCATCCATCCATCCATCCATCCCCCATGTCTTGATGGTGTAGTACACACAACACTATGGGCATGCAGGCACTGAGATGCATCAACATGCCAGAAAGCCCTGTCAAATATGTAATGCCTACATCAGTGGATGTGTCCTTCCTGCTGCATAGTGACAAATCATGCCCTTGGAATTACTCTAGTTTTAGTAGTTTTATGATAATGATCATATGATTATGATTTATGATATGATCATTCTTAGTAGTTTTATGAGTTTTACAACATTGTACTTGTGGTCTCTGTAGTCTCTCATCATACCAAGCATTTGTTGTATCTTGCAGGTGAATTATCACTTATTACAGCCTTGTTCTCTGTAAATTTATAAAACCTTAACCCTTTTCTAACCAACCATACAGCAATCGACATTATTGTATTATGACAGTCCCTGATCAGAAGGAATACCATGTCATTGTATTTACAGAGTTATGGCTCTGGACACACTTGAATTTATGGATGGTTTTTGCCTCATTCAGATGGACAGGACAATGGAGAGTGTTAAGAGAAAAGGAGATGGACTGTCAGTATTTTTGAATGATTATGTAATTCTGGGCACATTCCCTGTTGAATGTCAAATTTGCTGTAAGAACATTGAACTGTTAGCTGTTATTCTGAGAACATACATGAGAATCTCCTAAGGGAATTATTGCATATTACTGTAATAGTTGCATATGTTCCCTCCTCTGCTAATGCTGACAAGTCTTCTGACATTGTGCATTAAACTATGTGCAGGCTGCAGACACAGCACCCACAGGCCCTCCTCTTTGTCTCTGGAGACATCAATCATGTTTCTCCATCCTCCACTCTGTCTACCCTTTTCCAACATGTAACCTGCACACAAGAAACAATAAAATACTGGACCTATTTTATGCCAACACAGGCATATAACTCCTCACTGCTCCCTCTGCTTGGAAGATCTGACCATAATCTAATTCATCTTCTGCCTTGTACTACCAGTAGTGATCCATACAAGAAATAGCTTAAAAGATAGGGGCACGCAGTAATGCAGCGGCTTCACAGGCTCCTAATGAAAATGTTCCAAACCAAACTTTTCAGTGCAGACTGCAACCAGCTTTCAAGGAAACCTTTTGTGGGTGGCTTATGCTTGTATGTAAACAAAGAATGATGCACAAACTGTGTTGTAACTGATAAACAACTACTGCTCTGAGGTAGAACAGCTGACTTTGAAGGGTCTGCCACACTATTTACTTTGTGAATTTAGTGGCAGTGTATGTCATTGCTGTCTAAATAGCACTGGATGCTAAAGGTAAAAACTTGCTGATGGAGCTACATGACAACATCAGCTCACTTCAGAGCAAGAATCCAAATATCAGCAAACTTTCATCCTCATTTCTACAACAATGAAAAAAAAATTGTTTTACTCAACTGGAAAGCTTGAATAGAATTATCAATAAAGCACTGGTATCATTTACTATCTGAACCCTCAAATCTGGAAAGACTTACATTTACCATAAAAGATAATATCAATCACTACAACAACATCTGGGGCCCATTCTTAAAATTTATTCAGAGCTGATCCTTCCACCTATACTTCCCTATTAGTCACTCTCTCCCTTCAACATACATGCTCAGTACTCAATATTACATTAAGACCCTCTGTCTGTTGTCTTAATGTATGTTGCTAATTTGTCTGTTTTGTAACTGCCTCTTTTACCGCTTACTATTATGTTGTTATGACCCTGTATATGTGTGTGTAAGTAAGTAAGTAAGTAAATAAATAAATAAATAACCACATAAACCTGGTAGAACCTTTGCTGAGGTTTCATCAGCATGTCACCATACCAACACAGAGGAAAAACACACTGGACCATGTTTATACCAACATACATGATCCATAGAAAGCTGTACCCTGCCCCCACCTCAGGCTCTCTGATTACATTTCTATTATACAGGTCCCTGCCAACCACCCCCTGCTGAGGCACTCCAAACCTGTGGCCTAGCAATGGTGACTCTTTACTACAAGACTGCTTAGAATATCTGCTGTCTTTGGATACATCACCGAGTGTGTTGAAGATGTGACCACTACCAGGACTTTGACGTGCTACCCAAACTAGAAACTGGGGCTGAAAGCAGAGATCTGTACTCTGCTGGAAGCCAGGCATGCTGACTTCACATCTGGCAATTCACAGGAACTCAAGAGGGCTTGAAGAGAGCCATAGCCACATATGTATTAAGAGAGCTATAGCCACATATGCACAGAAGAAGGACATTCCTTCTCCAAGGATCCACAAAGCATGTGGGAGGGCATTATGTGCATCACACCAGAGAAGCACAATGCCCTAAGGACCCTCACTGCCTGATGCTTTGAACAGGTTCTACGCCCCCTTTGAGGAACCAAACACTCCCCCCAGCACCAGACCCACCCCACCACCCACACTGTGACTCCAACAGAAGTAAAGAGCATCCTCATGATGATGAATCCCTACAAAGCTACTGGCCCAGAAAACATCCCTGGGAGGGTGCTGAGTGACTGTGCTGACCAGGTCTGTGAGGTGCTGGCTAATATCTTTAACTCCTCCCTCATCCATAGCTGTCCCCACCTGCCTGAAGACTACCACCATTATCCTGGTTCTCAAGAGCTCTGCAGTGACTGGTCTGAATGACTACCGGCCAGTAGTCCTCACCCCATTAGTCACAAAGACTGCTTATGGCCCACATCAAAGCCACCATCAATGTCAATGGGGATCCACACCAGTATATAGACCGTAATTCATAAAGTGCATCATCTTCTCTGTGGTCCACACTGCAGTCACCCACCTGGAGTGGAAGGATTCCTATGTCTGTATGCTCATTGTGGACTTTTATGGGTGTTGTTGTTACATCCCCCTTTAGATTGATTCCCCAGATCCTGGCTCACAAACTCCTAACATTCGGACTGACATTCTATCTGCATGACCTGTTCTAAAAAACTCATTTACAAATTATTTAAATTACAAATTTTTGAACACATTTAGACTTTCTGTAATTTTCATGTATGAATGAGATTTGTTCAATATATCAGTTTTGCAATATGGAATGCAAACTCTTTAAAGCTTCATTTCTACAAAACTACTACCCAAATAGAACCTTATATTTCCAAGGGGACAAAATATGCTTGTTAGAACCATCTGCAAAAGATTTGTATTATTTTAAAAGTCAATGTGGAAACCTGGTCTGCACTCTAGTGGAAGCCTCCTGAAACACATAGGACACAGTGAAGTGTACAGTCAAGCATTATTAGCTCTGAGCTAAAACTTATACTGTAACTCAAACTCAAAATACATAAAAGTGCAGTCAAAACCATAAAAGTCATGTGTGTCCTCTATGCACACATATTAATCCCTTCAGCAAGGGTTGCTGTAAACCCCCAGTCCATAATGGAACCATTGAAAAATAAATAATAACATCTATGAAACATTCAAAGTAATACAATCTTTTCTCTACCTTATTTATCTTTATTTTATTTTGGAATTAATTTTATAAGAGTGCAGTGGTTCTATACATGTTATTTTATACATTTTTATTACTTTTATAAACTTTGCACTACAGGAAAAAAAATCATTTACACATCCAGAAAATAACCCACTATTATATATTTTTTAAATAGACAAATAGTTGAAGTATTTTGTTTTGCATAAAATTTAAATAGTATAGGTAAATATCATTTGCATAAGAAAATGTTGCCTGAATATAAGCCAAACTGTGCATTTCCTTGAGGAGATAAAGGAATAGTATTTTAAGAAATATAAAAAAAAACAAGAAATGAAAAAAAAAACATTGGAATTATGCCAATTATATATTGATTATGATTTGTTTAATGTGTATTTAATCCACTAGCTGTTTGTTATTGTATGATATGTTGTATGGTTACCACAATGAACAAGGAAAAAAACTCTGAGGGTCTAGTTTGTTCCACTTGAACACTTTTAACCATGGCACTCTCAAGGACTTGATATGCTGGACCAGGGAAATCAGCAAACTGTGTTGGGCTCCAGGCCCAGGCCTCCAGAGGTCTAGTGACCTCTGGATTTGCACTCTGGTGTAGGTGAGCCCTGGAAAGCCCCAGAAATATACAAGTGCTTGTTAAGTTAGTGTTACTCAATTTCTCACAGTCACTCAAATACCTAGCATTAGGATTAGCAGTGTGAACCAGGTGTTGGGTTATTATCATTACTACTATTATTTAATGGGGTTATAACGCTCCATTGGTGGGTGGGATATGTTGTTGGGGTCCATATGACAGAATTACATAGAGGACATTGAGGTTGACAGCCAAGCAAGTGGCAGGACAAACTGAACTAACTTTTTTTTTTCAGAATCTTGTGACAACCAACACAAGAGGGCACCACTGCACCACAATTGTTTACTTTACCTCTGTGGGCGATTCATTCCAAGCAAGAGTCTGTAGAGCAATGTTTCTCAACCCTGGTCCTGCAGGCACCCCTACCCTGCACAATGTAAAGCTTTTCCTTCTACCACTATACCTGATTGCACTCATGGATTGTGTTAAAGCTAAAAACGTACCTCCAGGACACCGCTGTAGTGGGGGTTTGTAGAATTACATTTATAGGATAGGTATATATAAGTGGACACAGATGCAGTCTATGTAGATGAAGATGCTGATGTAGATGGTTAAATGTCTTTTTTGTTGTTGTTGTTGTTTTGTGTTTTTAATGGAGGCAGTGTCTTGTTCTGAATCGGTTTTATTTCTGTTGATGTTGTCTGAGCAAGAGGCAACAGGATTTCCCACTTCCAACATCTGTCAGCCAGATGTGATTATCAAATAGGATCTATCATGTCTATGTATTGTACTGTAACTCCTCTGTGACATGTGACATGCTGATAATCATGTTGTACAGTACTATTCATGTCCATATTTAATTTCATGTACACAAATAATGCTAACAAGAAATTAGTCTTCTCTGATACTATTCTGTGATGTTTTCCTTCTTTTATTTTAAATGTTATGCACACTTAGATATGTCAGTACCATTCCTGTAAAGGTAGCCCAATTACGAACCAAAAGGTTTTGTACACAGGTTCCTTGTTGGCTGGTGGTATACAGTGGTGGTATACAGTGGTGGTATACAGTGTTTAGGTAAGTATGAACAAAGGTAATGTTTCACTGTTGGGGTCCCTTGAAAATCATTCAATTTCAAGCTGATAAAAAGATCCTTAAAAGGACTTTCTGCTGTGAAACAGAAGGTAGGTTGCCATTTCCACCCTTAGGACAACACAAGGGTTTACCGGCTGTAACCTTTAGTGTTAAAACCATACATTATTAGTCATAGCGAAGTTATTACTGTACCCTTGCTGCTTATCTAATCCTCTCACTCCTCATTTCTCACTAAGCTGTAATTATTACTAAAGACAGCGCAACCACAGTGTGGCTGAGCATGAAAAAGCAGTTTGAAATGTAGGCAGCTGAGGCCTGGTAGGGAAGCAAGCTCAGTGTGGCAGAGATCATTTGTTTGCTTTGCAATTATTTACCATCCGTGGAGACAAATTGAGTCATACAGCAAAACTGGCTGTATGGCTGAGGCACCAGACGTCCTGAGTAGCAGGTCAGCCAAACACACTTCAGTGAGCTCGCCTCAAGTGAGCACATTTATATTTATGTCATGAAGAGACTGTGATTCATTAGATGATCTTCTTAATATCAGCCTTGTAAGCACTGTCTTAAAACCAGGACCCTTATCCCTGCTGAATGTCGTGTGATGTGAACTGAACCTAGCACTATCCTGCACTATCCTGCACTGTACTAGCACTATTCTCCGATTCACTGTAAAGTGTACACTAGGAAATAAACACAACCAGCTACCAGACTGTATTTTTGCTGTATTTTTCAGTAACTTGTGTTGCAGTTGCAGTTAATTCACTGATCTAATGCACTATATTTCCTGTTTCTCCCCCTAAATATTTATCTGTGCAATACAATACTACTGATATATTGATGCTGTACATAGACAAAAGTATTGGGACACCTGTACATTTATTTATTGAAATTAATTTCAAGGCATTTATGAGCACTTCTAAGCCTGGTTTAAATAATGGAGTGCAGAACTGCTGCTCTGAAATGATGCTCTTGGTGTCATTGTGCAAAGCTCTGGCTTCAGAAGCTGTGTGGTTGTGAATAGATTAACTTTTTATGAGAATTACAAGAGCAATTCAGTGTGTTCAGCCAAACTAACATAATTGCAAAAACAGCATTCAATTCACCAATAATGGTTCAGTGTCATCTCCAGTTCAGTCTGCTTGTTCAGTGGAAGCAATTAGTGGATTGTACATGTGTAGGCAGCTACTTCAGAAGGCGATAATAAGCCAGTCTCTTTGTTATGGACCTTGAGCAAACTTGAGCAGAATATGTGAAGCAGAGATAATGTGGCAAGTTGAGCGTGAAGCCCTGCAAAATGAAAAGATCATTGTTGTCAGAAACTCCTCCACTATAACATAGCAGCAAACTTAAGGTCCTTTTTCATTAATATTACTGAAAATCTTTAATGCAAAGCAAATGTGAGATTCGGCTTCCCATGTTCAAACAAGTTACTAGAAAAACTGAAGTCCAACGCATTTGCTCAACATAATGATGGCTGTCAGGGAAGCTTACTGAGGAAGGCTGATTTTTGCCTGTTATGGTAGCCCTATTTTGTTTGATTTTCTCACCACATGCATGACAATCATGGCTCATTGCAAAGAATGGGACTGAAGCTTAAACTCAAACCTGTGACTAATGTGTGTGGGAAGCATTGTCATGGTCCACAGCCTGGTCTTTGTTTATGTATATCTTTCTTTTCCTTTTGTTTTCATTTCTGTCTGGTGCACTTTGCTTTCCCCATATCATATGATCAAAGTAGAAACAAAATGTGTATCGCTGACTCTGTCCACAGAAAGCTAAACAATTCTTTAATTGCAGCTTAAATTCTGGATTCCATAAGATTTTGGGGACATGTCCATGTTGGCCTGATTGCATCATACAATTTCTGCAATTTTTCCAGCATATCACAAATATTATTCATATATGACTAAAGTGCACATGAAGGAATAATGTAAAATTTGTACAAACCCCTTTTGCATATTTTATTCATTTTATAAATTTTACATATTATTCACTATGTGCACCCATCCATTGGTAGCACTGTTTTGCCAAAAACACACAAGAAAACCTGCCATGGGCTCAAAGAAAAATTGAAAATACAGCATTACTGCTGCTTTTCTCTTTTATGGAAGACTTAGGTTAATTTTAGGTAATGGATAAGGTTTGGGTCAGGGAATGGGGGTAGATTAGCTTTGTGTTAAGTTTAGTTTTTTTTTTAAAGGATAGAGTTAAGGCAAAGGCTATGTTACGTTTAGGTTATGGTTAAGGTAAGGGTTAGAGTAAGGGTTAGGTTAATGAAATAATGTGTGTGTCTCTGTGTCTGTAAAACATACACATACAAATTCTGAAATTGTAAATGGCCTCAGGTTATGAACTCTTCAATTGCCCAGTTTTAGGGAGCCTGTGTCCACTGCAATCTCAGCTTTCTGTTCTTGGCTGACAGAAGCAGAGCCTGATGTGATCTACAGCTGTTGTAGTCCATCTGGTAAGATGCTTTTCTGCTCACCAAAACTGTGCAGAGTGATTATCTGAGTTACCATAGTCTTTCTTTCAACCCTGGCTATTCTCCACTGACCTCTCTCGTCAAGATGGTATTCCCTATTCTCATGGTTAATATGAACATTACCTGAAGCCACTGGCTCGTACCTGCATGACTTCATGCAGTGCACTAAATAAACAGTACTGTTGTATTAATATTAAACAACATTTCCAGCTCAATGTCCAATTGTCGCACCCATTGTTGACACAGATGTGCAAATACACATTCACAGCTTTGCCAGTCTCTGTGAAGATGTGTTGCCAATTGAATATGACTTTCTGGAGCAGACAAACCAAAACCTATTGGCTCCATGCCTAATGCCATGCATGAGGAGTATAAAGCTCCCCAGCACTGAGCTACGGAATGATGCTGTTCCATCCTATGCTTTTGAGATGAGGTGGGGAGTCTAGAAGAAAGCCCTCCCTGGACAAGAGAGACAGTTATATTCTTTACTTTTCTTGATTTCAGAAGAAAAAATGAATGATGAGCATAGAATACAAATACAGACCATACTCTATTTGCCCAGGCTGCCCAGATTAAACCTGGTGATACTTGCTTTTCTACTTTTTGGCACTCGCTCTAAATCTCAAGCCTCATGAAAAATGAAACAGTGATGTTAAAAGCTTTCAGCATATGTTTACTGGTTGTCTCACACACATTGCCATGAATATAAAAAGACAACGTAAGGCTCTGGCAAAGAAACAAAATGCAATAGTTATACTCTAGGAAGATATAACTTTCATGGCATGGTCTGCCATGAGGAAGTCTAGCTCACATACTTTTACATAGACATGCTTTGGGTGGTTCATAATAGATTCCTATTTGCATAAAGCATTTCCCCTTGTTATGCTGTCTCTCTGCTTCTCTAAATACTTAGTGAAGTAAATTCAATGCAATTAGATACAGCCCTCAGGCCCCTACTGTTCCTGGGCTGTCCAGATCACAGCTCCTCATATGCTCTTATGTAACAATAAAGCATGAAGTACCTCCAAGTGCTACACTGAGGTGTACAGTTTAACCTAGTTTAATCACTGGATGAGAAGAATAAGTGTGCTTGACTGTAAATGAGTGCATTGTTATTGGTTTATGCCTTTCTTACTTATTTTTGCTTTATTCTGTGTACAATACAGTGAAATTAGTATAACTAAATAGACCTCGTTTCTTTCTGCTGCAGTAGCAAGTGGCACATGACAAACACTGGCAAAAACAAGACTCTTTCCATCCATCCATCCATCCATCCATCCCTCCCTCCCTGGGCCTGGAGTGCGAGCGTCCTGCACAGTTTGCTGATTTTCCTGCTCTAATAGACAAACTAAACCTGGAGAGTTGAAACAGGTGTGCTCAAGTAGGAGGACCACAAAGCTGTTCAGGAGTGCCTGCCCCTTATCTAAACATTTCCAGGAACAGTCATCACAAAATACAGGGATGTTAGGTACAAATAGGTTAGTGAGGCTAACCTTTCTCTCTCATCTTCTCAGCAACAATGCATTTTTTAAATTTTTCATATGGATATCAATAATTTATATAGTACATTTTATTTTGGACTTCTGTGGATCTAAGAACAAGTGACACTGAAATTTAATAAGGATAATATAAATGTATATGGCCTATGGTCCTTGAAATACAGCTCAACCAAATCAGCTTCTATCAAAGCTCAATCAAAGCACGTCACTGGTCTTTAAAATACTGGATGTGAATGAACACTGACATGTCAAAATCATGGAATAGCAGTATGTAAAATGATTATGAAGCTGTGTTATCTCAGGGAACAGCTTGGGAATGCTACACCTGTATAGGTTGTGAGAGGTACCTTGTGAGAGTTAACACTGCCCAGTGTTCTCGTTCCAAGGTGATGTGAATTATAAAAGCGATGCTTGATAGTGGGTGCCAGATGGAGGGTGTGTTCCTTTTCCAAAGTTGTGCAGGCATTTTGCCATTCTTTGTTTCACATGTATACCCGGAATACATAATAGAACCAATTCTTTACAGCTTGGGCCCATTGGCATGGTACATAAAGTCCTCTAAAGGCTGCAAATAGTTACTGAGTAATAAAAGTGGGCACCGGTGAATGGTGTGTTTAAATGGATCAGTGGACCCAACACATGTCATGAGAATTCTCCTTACACCAGTGTGGAACCACCACCAGCCTGTTCAAGTGCCTTGCTTACAACTTGGGTCCATCAGGCCAAAGCAATTGTTTACCATGACTCATCAGACCACACCACATGTTAGCAACCAGTTAGCAACCTAATGAGCCCAGATGAGGCACCATCTCTGGTGTCATTGTGTTAACAGAGGTTCTCTGGTGGGTTTTTCTGCTCCAATACATTATGGAAACTGCACTTAACTGTAGAATGTGTGTGGATTTGATTTCAGCTAGAGTCAGAATATTTCAGAATATTCTAATTATATGGTCACAAAACAAACCATGTGTGACACCTGCACTGTCCACTGTGGGTAGTAATGCCTTCTATGCCTCACGTGCACTATGATAATTCATGTTGCTTTGCCATAAGCACACTGGCCGGTATTCAGTCTCACAACTCACAAGATAACATCTTGAGTGACCTAATATCCTTGAAAACATCAGAGAAAACACAATTCCCTGGACTTATTATAGCACACCTACAAGAAGTGTATCAGAAAATTGCTGGATAGTTAGGGGAAAAATGTGGAATGGGGTATGGCTTGTTGGAATGGGGATGAAACGTACACTACTGCTCAAAATGTGGGATCACTTGTACATGTCCATCTTTTCCAAAGAAAAACACATTTTTCCTGCATCTCACAAACAACTGTGTCCATTACACCATTTTTGTATAGAGGCCTATTTCGCAATATCTTATGCAACAGTGAAGAGGCGACTTCAGGATGTTGGATTTCATGACAGAATTGCTAAGAAAATGCCATAGCTCACATTGGCCAATAAAAAGAACAGACTGCAGTGGGCCAAAGAAGAAAAAAATATAGAAGATTGGACACTATAAGATTGGAAGAAGGTGTTGTGAACAGATGAGTCCAAGTTTCAGGTCTTTGGATCAAACAGAAGAATATTTGTGAAGTGCAGAAACAATGAAAAGATCCAGTGCCCTCTGTGAAATATGCTGAATACAATGTGATGGCCTGGCGATGCTATGGAGGTGGTAAAATAGGAGATTTATTTAGGGTTGAATGTAGGTGTAATTTATGTGGGTGCCATTGTCAATATTCTAAGCTGTCTTCAATATCTGTGGAATCTAATGGTCCATTCTAAAGATAGTAGCCAGGCCTATATAGATACTGCAGGATTTAGTTCAAATAAGTTATGCCTGCACTTACTGTTTTAGACAAGTAGCGTCTAGACATTGTAAAAGTAGCTAGAATTATGCATGAAGTGCAATCTAAATAAGTGTTCTTGATTTTAATGGGCATTACTGCCATGTCCCTGGGATAAAACACTTAAAAACAGCCTCAGGGAGAAAGGTTAGGGAAGCTTGGGGCTTTGAGAACATTTCTGTGTTACACTGAGCTACTTTAGCCGTCACAAAGCAAGACCAGTATGCACCGTTGAGTGCACAGAGGCCTGCCTAACTTGTGCTTACAGCTTGATCTTATAATAACACCCCTGGCAAGTGTGAGGCAGAAAGTGTCTCTGGGTATTCCATCAAGCGCAACTGCATAACTGTATTTGTCACCAAAGAAGATGCCTTGTGAAAGTGCTGCTCAGCCACTGCTCAAAGACAGAATGAGAAATGAGACGATGTCACAGTAAACGAAAGTCAGGTCTCATTGCTGTTTTGGAGTGGACAATGCGAGAGACACAAACTGTGTCTCGAGGAGAATGCAACACCACAACATAAAATGCAATGATGCCAAAGATCCACAGATGAAATCAAACTGACAATCCAGCTGAATACAGCTTTTGGGGTGGCCAGTGGGAGGAGTGAGTTGAAATATGAGATTACATGAGACACATTCTTCCACTACCATACAGCGCCAGTGTAATAGATGCCTCAATTCAGCTTCAATCTGGCTACACATTCTGGGATGTTCTCATGTGGGCGCACAGAGCTGAAATACTCTGAGGGTGTCTACGTTGTCAGAACAAATCATGACTCAGCAGCACCAACAAGCACAAGTGACAAATTTCTGCCAGATAGCAAGTAGTGTGGTGATAATTGAAGCTAAAGCTCCAACCACTTGAGTAGAACTTGAGCAATTGGGACAGATAACGCTTGTTTTATCGTTTCCAGCCAATTGTTTTTATGTGTGTTTGTATGTGTGTGTGTCTGTCGTATTGACTCCCCAAGCTGATACTGAGAATATTGAGTTCTGCTGCTGAAATGGCAAAAGGTACTGAACAAAGTACCGAAAGAAGGGTTTGTAGGTACATAGCAATAGTCTAATATTTCGGTGCTATACAGAACATTTCAAAAAGGGTCTTTAAAGAAACATAACATTCTCTCTTCACATCACAGCGATGCAATGGCAGCAGTTTGAAAAGAAGCAGTGGTGGGGACCTATAGGTTAGGCATGTGGGTTCTCCTGCACTGACTGTGAATGTAATTTCTGCCAGAGTCACTTGTCTCTTCACACAGGCAAACTGAGACAGATGCCGCCGGTTACAGTCATTACCATTCAATTTGTCACCTTGCCATGAGCATGCTGACCAATGTTCTACGTCAATTACAAGATAACACCTCACAACTTATATACAGGTGTGGATCTTTCCAAGCTGTCTTCTGGGGTAACACCACTTCATTATTAATTTACATACTGCTATCCCAAAATGTTTGGTATCTCAGTGTATATAACCACTGCCTTTACTAATCAATCTTTGAAGATTCTTTATAAGGGTGTAGAGCAAAAATATATTTTCCCACATGGTTTTTAGTTTTAAATATCTAGTTGAGCACTGTTAAAAGGGTTTCTTCTAGTGATGCATAATAAAGGCAGTGGCTCTATCCACAAAGTGTTCTTCATATTCAAGTAAAACCTCATTTAATGGTTCTTTACATAGGGTTCTTTTAGAAAATGACTGCACATAGAACTAAGAGGTTCCATTGTTGATATTAGTCAACTACTTTCTCTGGCATTCTCAAAACAGGCCTACCTAAACAGCCTTGAGCATTTTTCCCTGCACCACATGCAGATGTTAATTGAACTTAATCCTCGGCACATGACCTTTAAGCATGCATTGCACGTCAAAAGAATATGGCATTTTGTTCCACTGAACTAGTAATGCAATGATATATTTCTCATAGTCTTAAGTGATGTTGAAAGCTGTAGATAGCACATGATATGCAAGCTAATCGTTTTAAAGCCCTTTGACGTTGGTTTGGGGCATGGCTAAATGTGCAAATGTCAGTCCAGATCAATATATGCTCCCAGGGTCTTTTGGTGCTTTGGTTAAGCCTTTTGTGTGCTTTTCTATGACCAGGGTCAGCCTGATCTTCTCTTTCATGTACTATTTTTCCAAGACTTGCTGACTAATATGTAGTTACTTTTGAGAAACCACTCTTAGAAATAAAGGCTTTCATTTGCTGTAAAAACTGTTAGTTAATGTGTTCTTTAAACTTGTAAAAGATTCTTAACACTGCTTAATAGGTGCTACAAATGGTTCTTTTAGTGATGCAATAGAAGAACCACTTCTGATTCCATGAGAAATCATATGTGTAATGGAAAGTGTGAAAGGTGTAGAACCTTTAAGTAGGTAGAGAGATTAAGTGAAGGTTCTTTAAACCCTTGAAAGATTGTTCACACTTATACATCTTTTCCGAACATGGATCTTTATAGTAATCAAAATGTGTTCTTCTATGGCATAAATAAATTTGTAGCATCATTATTTTTTAAAAGTGTACAGTGTTAAACCTTAGAAACCTAAATTTTGTGGTATAATTTCATAGTTTGTTACTTTATTGCCAAAATATTAAAAACATATTTATTGGAGACAGTTAAACATGCCAGATATTGTTATTGTCAAGGGACCCTAGGCTTCTCAACTTTGACTTTAATTGAGATGTAAAAAAATAACAGAATTTAGACATTTGTATGACTATGTTTTGTTCAAAAATATACTTGCATCTACATTTGTTTTGTGGAGTTATTTGTAATAATTAGATTGACAAGGATACAATAATAAGTTGTAAATATAACATAAAATCAAGTAAAAAAAAACTATATGTCCATTATTATTTTTTATTATGTATATGTGTATCAGTATTATTCATTCTCAGGACTTATATTTGAACACTGTGTGAGCAAAAAAAGAGAGTAAACAGCCCCTTCCATCTCATTTTCCTCTACAATCCAATAGCTGAGTCACTGAGATCACAGCCCTGCCCGATGAACACTGTGAGTTTTCATGCAGGTCATGTGGAAAGAGCAGTAAACATACACTGGAAGGAGAGTCGGCATTTAAACTGGGATTTAAATCAGTTGGAAACATGAGTTTTAGCTATTATTTGAATTGGTTTACACACTTATTCATCACACAATGATGAGACTGTGGTTAGATATGTCTTGTAGTTTTGTGTATCATGTCTGTAGGTTACTCTGATCCTGAGTTATGAAGCGTAGAAGACAGGCATTTAACTGCCTGCAAAGTGTAGATCTTGGGTTCTTAGAGTTAAATGTGATTTGAGTTTTCCTGTAAAATAAATTAGGTTCTTATTTAAAGGTTAAAATTCTGTTCTGGTCCTCGAAAGCACACATTTTCACCGATGCCACAATTAGTACTTATCTCCTTATCATGTTCATTCATCTCTTTGTAGTGTATCATTAGTACTAAATATCCACAAAATATAAATATCTTTTCTGGTAATTGGATAAGTGTGTAAATAAATATTTGAATAGTCTATGTAATGGAATGTTCTCTAATCTCTATTTATATTCTTTATACACTAACAACCCCTTTTCCTTTTCCACATTTTTTTTGTTTTTTAAAAGTGGCTAGACATGCATAGTCCATAGTATTGTAGATCATAACAGAAGTGTTTAATGCTTGATTTGTGCCCCAGCAACATAGAATTAGCATAACAGAATTAGTGTGCAAGCACCAAAGCCCAAGGCCTTTTACAGCACCCACTTTGCCTCTCTATTGTACCGTGAATTTTCATAATGTAAACAGGTTTAGACAGAAAAGAAAATGAAAAGGAAAAAAGGACTGAAGTTGAATTAAGCAAGCAGATAAATGAGCAACAATCCCCCATTGCTAAACTCACACACACACACACACACACACACACACACACACATGCACCACACACACACACATATATATATATATTTATATAAAACACAGACATTCTCTGAGAAAACAGCCCTGCATTTAACAGCTGATTTCACAGATCCAATTAAGCTGTTATCTTGTATTAACTTAAAATAACAAGAGATATTCCTGCTGTTGTGCTTTCACCCATGAAATTGACAATGCCTGACATTGTTAGAACTTAGAATACACTTCTCTAATGACGTTATTCAAGAGTGCTTCAAGATTCATATTCAAGATTATTTTCTAATTGCAAGTTATTTTCATGCACCACACTCTTCATTTAAAAAGACACAAATAAAGGAATGTGCCTAAGGGTTAATTTGAGTAATGTCTCAGAAGTAGTGGTTTCCCTAAAGACTCTTTCAATGGATGTTTCTTTAAAAGAATGCTATATCTGTAACATGTTACATACCATTTGGTTTTTGTTCTGAGTTCATGTTTAAGTCAGGGTTAGATAATGGTTCTTTGTTGGATCATCTACACTCTCAATTAGAGCTTTATGTAGTGCCATAGGACCATCATAATCATATATATACAGTATATATATATATATATATATATATATATATATATATATATATATATATATATATACTGTATATATATGATTATGATGGTCCTATGGCACTACATAAAGCTCTAATTGAGAGTGTAGATGATCCAACAAAGAACCATTATCTAACNATAGATAGATAGATAGATAGATAGATAGATAGATAGATAGATAGATAGATAGATAGAAAGAAATAGATAGATAGCAGCCAAATACAAGGACTAGAGACAGAGAACAGTTGGACCATGGAGCCTGTAATGATTACACTTCTGTAAAATATTCCATATTTTCACTAAAGAAACAGATGAGAGAAAATCTCCACTAATTTAGAAACTGATATGTGGGCCAGCATGCAAAAATGAGACCCTTGTGTAAAGTTTCAATTTAATTTATCTGTAAGAATAGAGGAATGAAGGAGGTGTGTAAAGGGAGAATATGTAGTGCGAGAAGAGTCTTTCGGCACAGCATAACTGCATTTTCTGTTAGTGCTTTTCACCCACTTAAGCCGAATTATTAAAAATGCAAAATTAGCTTTTTAAAGCAGAACACGTTTCTGTGCTGTGCTCTGGGGCACTTAAGCTCACACATGCATATAAGATGCATTCAGTCAGTTCCAAAGCAACTCCAAAGATGGAAGCGTGGATACACTAAGTGCAAAAGGATCAGATCGCATTATGCTTTATTTAGTGAGTTTATTCATGGAGGTCTCTTACACTGATGCCCTGTTAACTGCAAATGAGCTAAGCACAAAAGATAATACTTGAAAAGCATATTGAGATTAAGGCATTTTGGCTACAATCTAGAAAGGCTGGAAATACACTGTGTTAAAAGATGCCAGAGACACCTTTCTAATTAGCAAATTCAGCTACTTGTGCACCACGTACGACACAGTGTGCACTGTTGAACGCAACTTTTGTAATCATAGAAATAGAATGGGACTCTCTGGAGCAGCAGCGCATGAGGTCACCATGCCCAATACCAAACATCATCTAGAGGGTTGAAAAGGCCCCAGCATTGGACTGTGAAGCACTGGATCCAGTATTCAGTACACAGAGTCACTAATGCACTTGTGGTTAAAGATAATCAAAAGCTCACAGCAATGTTTCAAAATCCAGTGTTAATCCAGTCCATACTCTGATGAGTAGAGG